>PVJL010004679.1:49316-124521 GCA_004026885.1 Lyroderma lyra
TTTTTTTTTTTTTTTTTTTTTTTTTTTTTTGGTTTCGCTGTGGCCTCTTCTTTATATCCTTAGTCATAGGGTTTCTGTTTAGCTATTCTTGGTATGATTCTTGAGGTTGATTGCTCCATAATTTATTTGTAATTTTGGTGTGATCCTGGGATGCAGTAGGCATAATGTTTATGTAATCTGCAATTTTCCTGTTTTTTTTTTTTTTAATTTCCTGCCAACCCCTTCTTGATTGCAAAGTTTCTGTTGAGAAATCAGCTGACAGTCTTATGGGAACTTGCTTATAGGTTACCAGCTGCTTTTCTCTTGCTGCTTTTAAAATTCTTTCTTTGTCTTTAACCTTTGGCATTTTAATCAGGATGTCTTAGTGTGGATTTATCTTGTTTGAGACTCCGCACTTCCTGGGCTTGTATATTTCCTTTACCAAATTAGGAAATGTTTCCATCATTATTTCTTCAAATGTGTTTTCAATTTCTTGCTCTCTCTTTTCTCCTTCTGGTACTTCTATGATGCAAATGTTGATATGCTTGATGTTGTCCCAGAGGCCCCTCAAATTATTATAATTTTGTTGTTTCTTTTTTCTTATTGTTGATTTTCTTTCTTTTCTGTTTTGGTGCTTTCTGATACATTATTTTCTAATTTGATGATTCTATCCTCTGCTTCATATAATCTACTGTTGATTCCCTCTAATGTATTCTTCATTTCAGTTATTGTATTCTTGATTTCTGACAGTTGCTTTTTTATGTTATCTATCTCCATTTTTATGTTTTCTATTTTTTTTGTTGAAGTACTTCCTGAGATAATTAAGCATCCTTATAACCAGTGTTTTAAACTCTGCTTCTGGTAGATTGCTTGTCTCCATTTTGTTTAGTTCTTTTTCTGGAGCTCTTTTCTGTTCTTTCATTTTGGACATGTTTCTTTGTCTCCCCATTTTGACTGCCTCCCTTTGTTTGTTTCTATGTATTAGGTAGGGCTGCTATGCTTCCTGGTCTTGGTATAGTGGTTTTATGTAGTAAGTGTCCTGTGGCACCTAGTTGTACAGTCTCCTTGGTCACTAGAAATGGATGTTCCAGGTGTGTCCCTTGTGTACACTCTAGTTGTAGTTTAGCCTTGGTTGCTATTTGCATGTAAATTGGAGAGATTCATCCTCCTGCTAATTGGTTGTGAGGACTGGCTGTGACTACAATGGAGGAGTTATGACTCAGGAGTTTATCCTACAGAGCAGGATTCACTTTAGCAGGGCTCTGGTGACTGTCCAGACTGCCCTTTGTGTATGTCTTACTTGGAGGCAGCTGGGTGATGATTAACTCTGTCTGAAGCTGACCACCAGGCATGCCAGCCCAAGGGACTCCTGAGAGGGGACCCACTGCAGGCCAAGTCCAGTCATAGCCTGTGCCCTACCTCAGGCCACCTAGTATAAGCCACAAAGCAATGCACAGATTGCTACTACCTGCACTGGGTTTGGAGGTGACTCAAGAGCCTCGGCCATGAAATGAGGATGGCTTCCTCTAGTGACAGGCTTAGGACTGCTCAGTCAGAAGTACGGGACTTGCTAAAGCCAGAGAGTGGTTGTGTGGGTTTTGTGAAACCTTTGAGAGATTTTAGGAAAGTCAGCAGTATGAGCCAAGACTGGTGTTTATATAGAAAAAAACACTGAAATTGGCTTGGTTGAGTCTGAAAGTTGGGTGGCAGGGGTGTCAGGCTTCAGGGCTAATGGAAGGTGTTAGCCAGGTTGATGGAGACTCAGATGTGGTGGCCACCTGTGTCTGCATGTTGGGAGGGGGAGGGTTCAACAAAGAAACAATGGCCTCTGACAGCTCCTCCATCCAGGAGAAAGCTTCTCCTCTAGCCCTTGCCCCAAAGCCAGATAATTCAGTTCCTCTCTGTTTGTCCCTGGCGGCTTTCAAGCTTCTGCCCCAGTGCTGGAGCTCATAGCTAGTTAGTCTGTCAGTGAATAAGTCTGTAGGCAGGCCCTTTAAGAAGAGTACCTGGAACTGCAGCCACCTCGATCTCATTCAGTCACAATCTCCACTGGTTTTCACAGCCAGAAGCTATGGGGAATTTTTTCCACAGCAGTGGAACCATTAGATGGGGTGCCTGTTGTGGGGCTGAGACCCCTTGCTTCTTCATGGGGAGACCTCTTGAGCCAAGATACCACTCCTGGTTATTAATGGTCAATCATGGGTGTGGGACCAGCCCATACCATGTCTCTGCCCCTTTTGCCAGTCTCAAAGTGGCTTCTTCTATATGTCTATAGTTGTAGAGCTTCGGTTCAGCTAGACTTCAGGTGATTCTCAATGGTTTTTCTGTATTTTAGTTATACTCTTTATGTAGTCCTGAGAGGAGGTAAGGACAGTGCCTGCCTTTTTGATATGGTTATAGACTAAGGCATCATTACCACCACCTTGTGGATGTTTACAATAATTGCAGACACATGACCAATTCAGAAAACCACAACACCTTTCCTATTGAGCCTTACACTTTTCTTTTAGTACATTAGTTGACTTTTGCTTTGAATTTATGGGTAATGAATTACAGAAATAAATTTCTGTTTCTTTCATTGTAGGTTCCCTCAAATTATTTTTGGAATTAGGAACAGTATGATTAATAAGTACATGGAATAAATGGACTGCTAACATTTTCAAAGTAATAAATTTTTAATAATTATCAACACTTTATTATCCTTATGATCAGAGTGAAAATTGAGGGAACCAACCTATTTTGTAATGAGACAGAAGACAATGGTACTATTCCATTTCAAATGGTACATATGGGCAACCTACTGACACCTTGAATTTAGCTGAGTGAGACTAGGCTGACCATATGTACTGTTTGAAAATGGGACAGCACAATTGTTTTCTATTCCATTTAAAATGGTATGTCTGGTCAGCTTAGAATAAGCTATAAGTCTATATTTTAACTCTAACTAGATATTGTCTTATTATTATTATTATTATTATTTTGGTTTAAAATTGTGAGCTTTATGAGGGCAAGGTTTTTGTTTTGCTTTGTTGTTGTTTTTTGTCTGTTTTATTTACTGCTATAATCCCAGCACCTGGAACAATGCCTGGAATGTAAGTGATGGCAAATAATTTTTGCCAAATAAATAAATGAATGAACGAATGCATAAAATAACACAAAACAAGATCCAATGGTTCTCTGTTTAACATTATGGTTCATGAATCAGGACGATTACAAGGGAGAAAAGTTGTGATTTCTTGGATGAACATTAAAAAAAAAAGGAGACCAACTGTCCTCCTGTCTGGTGGCTAGATTTGGTAAACTTTTAGAGAGCAGTGGCCATATAATAAGCTTAGGACAAGGCCTCTTGAGAGCACAGTGGAGAGTGGATCTCATGAAAGCAAAAGAGAATAACTTTTCTTACCTCCTCATGGTGAAATCTTACCTATTCTTTTCAGGATTCTGTGAGATAAATGGTTGATATAAAAGGGCTGTGTAGAAAAACATCCAGCCATAAATGCCTCCATTTTTCATATTACATGGCTGGATACTTTCTGGACACTCCTTGTATTTCACAAGGTACTTGGCAGAAAGCTCTCTTTGTGTTACCATTAAGGAACAAATGACTGTTGAGAAGAATTGAAGGTCTGAGTTAGTATAACATTTCCTGTTTCTTGAGAATGTGGAAATTGGCTAACTCTTGTCTGTAGCTGGCCACAGCATGATAAGAGACTGAGTGGCAAATGCTGACAAATAAGAAATGGACATCAGCAATTTCCTGCTATACTTTATAATATGGACAAATCTTACTTTGTGCAATGGGCATGCATCTAAATTTTTGTGTGGAAAATGAATTTAGGTAAATTGAATCCTATTTTAAATCCAGGACAAGTGCTTGCCACTTAAGGAAACTCTGAAGAAAATTATTTTTATCAAGTGAAAAACCAGCTATTTAGTTATTTTTGTGGGTTTACATGTATTAAAAACAAAACAAAACAAAAACAGTCCACTATCATTTAGAGGACGGACCCTTTTGGATAAAAAGATGTAGTTTGCGGCTGTTTATTTTTCAAAATGTCTCTGTTACCAAAACTTAAGTTGGGAAATATCTGGCTTGTTCCAAACCTCAATATTCCAATCTGGTATCTTTTCATTGTATACTTTTGAAGCAGGGTCAAAATTTCACCAAATTGGAGTTCCCTGGTGGTGCAGTGGTTAAGGCTTTGGTGCTGTCAATGCTGCGGCCTGGGTTCAATTCCCAGCCAGGGAACTACCTACATAACAAAAAGAAGAAGAACAACAACAAAAAAACCCCCAAACAAACAAAATTGCTAAAAATTTCACCAAATTATCTGGGACAAAGTTGAAGTGTTAATGAAACCTTTGCAGTATTTTCCTCCCCTGCCTCAAATTACTACCATTCACTTCTTCACTGAAGCCTTGGATATACAATATAAGCTATAAATTTCATGTCAATAGGAAAAATTTATAATATTAGCTATTTATTATTTATCAAGTACTTGCTATGTGCCAGGTATGTACTAAGTGATTTAATACTTTAGATCATCTCATCCTCATAGTCCCCTATGAGTTAGATACTATTATTATTTCAATTTTATAGCTGAAGAAACTGAGACCCACAGAAACATTAAGTGACTTGCCCAGGGTCATACGACTCTAAATTGTGGAGATGAAATCAGATCCAGGAAGCCTCTATGACAACCTGACTCCAAATTATACTGTGTGTGTGTTTGTGTGTGTTTGTGTGTGTGTGTGTGTGTGTGTGTGTGTGTGTGTGTCTGTGTGTATGTGTTTGCATGTTCTGAGATCCCTACTAGTTTGTGTATTTTCAAAGGGGCAGAGAGCAGATAGCTGCCTCTTTGCCATACTCAGTGGCTACTGAACCTGCATTGTAGACTGATTGGGGCAAACAAAGACTTTGGAAAGACTTTTGTTCTGTTTTTAAATTTCCCTTTCTACTTTAGCTAAAACAGACTTATTATTTTCAGGGGATAGACATAATACAATTTATATGTCCAAAAATAGGTATTTTCTGAATGGTAACCACATATCTTGGAGAGGTTAATTTTATTGTCTGAGAGGGGATGAGTCAATCTGTATGTCATCAGAACAATGGAGGTGGTTTAGAGCAAGGACACTCTTCCTGAGTTCAAATTCCTCCATCCACAGCTAATGTTAGGGTGATATGACTTCCTTGGATCTCACCATCCTTGTTAGTGTAATGAGATGATAATAGTAATACATACCCCACAAGGCTATTGGGAGGATAAAATGAGATAATTAAAGTGCACAGAATGATACCTGGCATATAATAAATGCCCAGCAATGTTAGTTATTGTGCTTATTAGCTCAGGCCCATCAGAATATTTTAGCACAGTTTCTTCTGAACTTCTTTTGGTGCTGAGGGACTTTAAGAAAGTCCATTTTGCTAAGTTGGAAAAAGCAGAAAAGGCTTGTTCATTTGGAGAATCTATGAACATTTGAGTTTGTTTAACCCTGGCAATGAATGTCTTCCTGCTCTGAAAAAAAAAAAAAAAAAAACGAAGTAGAGAGAAAAATATGTGTGTTTTTAAGTGAAGAAACGCCCTTTTAAAAACATTCAGAAGACTTATTAAACAGAAAACAGCCATTACAGAGCAATGCTGTAGTGACTGAGGGGAAAACATTGTCAAGTGTATGAATTAGATTGCCTTTAGTGGAGAAGCAGAATTGAGCACGACTGAGATGGCAGGGAGAGTAGGGAAAGAGGGAGAGGGCAGGGTGATGCAAAAAAAGGTTTTCAAAAGAGCCACAGAGATTGCATTGTGCCAGTCCAGAAGCCACTTGCCAAATGAAAGCTGCTATCGCTCTCACTGCTACTCTGTGGTAATAAATGCATTTTTTATTAGCTTTGCTGACTACCTGCTTTCTATGCACACCACAGAAAATAGAATAGCTCAGTCTGGGCCTCTTGGTGAAGATTTCAGAGGCAAGGAATGGGGGTAGTGTTGGGAGGGCTCTGATTGTCTTTTTTATTTTTCTCTGTTCACCTGCTCCTGAGTGTACATCGAGATAATGCTGGCTTTTTTCTGGGAGTAGCCAAGAAGATAGAACCTTGGTTTTTTCCCACACATCATTGCTGTTGCAAGGTAATAAAACTAGTGCCAGATGGGCAAGAATCTACATCAAAACCCCATCCACACTCCTCTGATTTCTTTGTAGCATTTAACTCATCCCCTCAGCCATGGGAGACAAATGTTTTTGCGTATATTGAAAAAATTATATCTTTGGTTTTCTGCACACAAGTATTTGCCAGGAGATGAGAATTAAGTGGAAAAATAGGTTTTAGGCTTAGAAGGCAATGTCTCTAAAGTTTTGGTGTAATATGAATGGAAATACCAACTCTGGGAAGGAAGAATACAAGTTGTCAATTTTGGAACATTTTTCTGTCTTGTGCTTTAAGATGAGAACTAAAATCCAATATTTATAATGAAATAATTGTTTTCTTCCACATCAAATGTAGGAAAGTATTTTCATAATTTATTTTTTTGTGCATGGGCTATTATTATTATTATCATATTTTGGTTGTAATTGAAAACTGTATAATCTAGGAAATTTTACCCTAGTCAATCACACCCTAACCCAAGTTAGTCTACCAGATTAGTCCTACTAATAGCAGACCTCTGAAATGTATACTTTCCTAGTTTGTTTATGCCATTAGTCCTTTTTTTTCCTTTTCTTTATCTGCCTTCTGTTTATACAGCTGCTATCACCTCCAGCCTCCATTTTATATGAAGAGAAAGATAAAAGACAAAATGATGTTTTTATCCTTAGATTTTTATCAGACATTGACAATCTGGAAGCACTGGGGTCATTTGGGACCCAGCAGCAAATCAATGCTATTTGAGTCTTTACTAAGCATTCTTTTGTTGTTTTCTTTAGCTCCTTTACCATCTCTTTCTAAAGTTTCCCAGGGCTCATGTTTTCTCCTGTGTCCAGAATTTTCTTTCTTTTCTCACATCCACTAAAGTTTAACTGTCCTCTACAGTATTCCATTCCCTCAGAACTTTGCTCTCTGTTCAAAAACAAATACTGAAAAATTAATGTATTAGCCTCTCTAGGCAGTATATTCACATTTAAATAGGGGACTTCTGGAGATATAACTCTGTTAGTCCAATGAAGTAATGATAATGGTGAGAATTCAGGAACCTTGGCAAACTGGGGATATTTTGTGGGGGGTTAGAAGATGCACTCTTTCAGTATGACCTGACTCATACCATATAAGGCCTGTGTTGGTGAAGACTTTTGAAGTTGGATAAGGTACAATGCCTCTGGACATGACTGCTGCCACCATCTAAATGACATGCTCAATAGGACTGTGCCATCATCTTAGATTCACTTTAATTTGTAAAAAGGAAATAAAAATGCTTTTCATAAGTTAAATTGGTGAGAGAGTAAAATAGTAAAATGATCCAGGTTATGTGCATGATCTGCTCCATGTACATTATTTGCTTTCTTTTTTCATATCCACTAAAACTTAACTGTTTAGCATCATAAAGTGTTCTAAATGTTTATCTTTTGTCTTTTGACTCCTTGGAATGGTGAGACATAGATTGCATGGAGGATGGACAAGAGCTCTCAGAGCTAAAATTCCCAGTCTTCCATTTCAGTATCTTCCCCAACTGCATCTCTTTGAAACTAAAATTTAAAACATTAGGCATCAGGATTCTTTGGGAAATCACTTTCATTGGACAATTATAATTTATTTCTTAGTGCTTGTATATATACTCTCCCTTACCAATCACATCTAAATCAACTAATTGGTTCTCCTTGTAGATGTGACATTTGGTCATTTATTTAACAAATATTTCTTGAACATCTACCATGTGCCAGATACAGTGGTAGACACTGGTGAACATGATAAACATACAGTCTGCTCTCATGGAGTGTAAACAAACAAAAAATAAACAAGTAACAAATATGGTAACAACTCATTTTGATTTGCTTAATAATAACAACAACAACAACAAAAAACCAATAGGATGCTGCAATAAAGAATAAAAAATTAGGACAGCCAATAATGGAAAGCCAAATTAAAATTCAGTCAAATAATATGGTTTTTATTATCTCACTAATGAAAGGTCTTGGAGGTAGGGGGATCAAGGATCAATGATTCACAATGTAATTATTATGAGAGACCCAGGAACATTCCATATTTCTATTCTACTGCCCTTACAGCATGGATAAACAACAGCTAGTTAAAGAACATTGAGGTTATCTTCCTCTCCTCCCCTGCCTCTCTTTCTCTCCCTCTCCTCAGCAAGGGCATTTCCGAAGCAAACTTCTTTCTGTGTCACATTGGTCAGATCTGAGTCATGTGCTCTGTCTAAACAAGTTACTGACAAATTAGCAAGATATGACCATAATTTTCTAAGACCAGTTATGACCTACCATTTGAGATTGGGAAGAGGTCAACCTCTCCTGGCCATATAAAGCTGTACCTTTGAACAAAATTATCATTGGCCTAGCAAATAAAAAAAATTGATGGAGATTGTTGCTATGGAGGCAGTCAATATTTTTTATCTTAGATTAGCTTGTCAGGAAAGGCCCATTTGATAGAATGACTTGTTAACTAAGACATGGAGGATCAAATAGGTTCTATCTGAAGGATCCGTCACACAAAGTGCGGGAGATAGAGCTTGTTAGGCAGATCGAAGAGTCTGTGCAGAGTACCTTAAATGGAAAGAGTTTAGCATTTTTGAGGACACAAAAGAAGACTAGTACAACTAAAATGTAGTAAGTGAGGGGAGAGTTCCATGAAATAAAGTTTTGGGGAAAGAGAGGAGCTAGAACAATTATAACTTTGTAGGGGATAGCATAGATTTTAGATTTAGTTTAAGTGCAGTAGGAATCCACTGAAGGGTTTTAAATATCCATGGGACATGACCTATATTTTAATACACTCTTTCTGGTACATAGAGAATGAGTTGAAGGGTGGGTAGGCAGGAGTAGAGTTTGGAGACCGATTAGGATATATTTGCAATGGTCCAGGAAACAAATGGTGGGAGCTTGGAATAGAGAGGTAGAAATGTCAGTGGAGAGAAGTGGTTAAATTTTATCAGTGAAACTGACATGAGTAATGGCTTATATGTGAGAAGAGAGGTAGAAGGAGCAAAGACATATCCTGGGCTTTTGGCTTGAGAAACTGGGTAGATGGTAATCTTCTTTTCTTCTTCCACCTCTATCGCTCCTACCTCCTCCTCCTTCTCTTTCTTCTTCCTTTTTAACTAAGATGAAAAAGTTTGGGTTAGGAACATGTTAAGTGTGAGGATGTTTGTGATATCAAAGTAGAAAGGTCAAGTAGGTAATTGCATAGAAGACTAGCTCAGAGGAAAGATATGGGCCAGAGATACATATTTTGAAGTCAGCAGTGTATACATGACATTCAAAGCAGAAGATTGAATGAGCTCACTTAGGGAAACCAAATATAGAGGGAAGAGAAAGAAGAGGGTTTAGTACCAAGTCCTAAAGAACATGAACATTGAAATATTGGGAAGATGAACAGGAATCTGCAAAGGAAATTGTGAAGTAGAAGTCATTGAGATAGGAGGAAAACCAGGATTCCACAGCTCATATTCTTCTTGACGGCTCAAGATAATCATACAGAAGTCTTTCAAGAGACAAAATAGATGAAAAAAGGAGAGGTAATTTTACACACATTAAAAACATTTTAATCAAAATTATATATACTCATTGTTGAAAATTTAGAAGATAAGTAGAAAAACACACAAATGAGAATTGCCCTTAATCTATTTGTTTTTTTATGTGTAACTATTTAGTCTTTCTCCTTCTCATGACCCCCCACCTTCTCTCTCCCCTGCCTCTCTCTCCATACACATACCAACCCACTCACCCACACATGTTATGAGCAAGGATGGTCTAGGCTATACTGTAATAATAGACAAACAACCCCAAATCTCAGTGGCTCCATACAATAAAAGCTTTTTATGCATGTGGGTATGGAGCTTCTGCATATCACAGTCACTTAGAGACCTAGGCTGATAGAAGACCTTTTTCAACACATGCTTCTGTGGTTGTCAAGGAGAGAAAAGAAGTACCTGGCAAATTGAGCACTGACCCTTAAGTGTCCCACTCACATTTCTCTTGCCCTGTTATGTCACATGGCCATGCCCAACGTCAAAGGTGATGGGAAAGCACAGTTATACTAAGTGCCTTGAATAGAATAAAAGTATTTATGAACAGTCCTAATGATTACTACAAACATGTATGTATGTAGTATGTATGTGTATAATTTTCACACTCTATATACTTTTCTGCAACCATTCTTTTAGTGCAACATATTTTATTTACATTTTTAAAAATTATTAGTTTCAGATATATATGTATACACATACACTCACACACACACACACACACACACACACACACACACAACACACCCCATCCACAAAGTATTCAGCTATGTAATATGAAAAATAGAGGCATTTATGGATGGAATTTTTTCTGGACAGCTTATACTCAGATTCTTTTGTTTCTCTTGCCAAAATAGATATATCAGAAAAATGTTACTAAAAATGTTACAAAATGTCTGAGAGCTTATTTTCTACATTCACTTCCAGGAGTTTTATGGTTTTGAGTCTTACATTTAAGTTTTTAATTCATTTTAAGTTTATTCTTGTATATGGAGTAAAAGTGGTCCAGTTTCATTTTTTGCATGTTTTTTGCATTTTTTTTGCCAGTTTTCCCAAGACCATTTATTGAATGGACTATTTTACCCAAATGTAAGTTCTTGCTTTCTTTTTCATAGATTAATTGACCATATAGACATGGATTTATTTGTAGGCTCTCTATTCTGTTTCATTGATCTACATGTTTGTTTTTATACTAGTACCATGCTGTTTTGATTACTATGGCTTTGTAGAATTATTTGATATCTGGTAGTGTGATACCTTCAGTTTTGTTGTTTATTATCAGGATTGCTGTGGCCATTCTAGGTCTTTTATGGTTTCACATAAATTTTAGGATTATTTGTTCTAGTTCTGTGAAAAATGCTGTTGGTATTTCGATAGGGATTGCATTGAATCTATAAATTGCTTTGGGTAGTATGAACATTTTAATTATATTAATTCTTTTTATTCATGAGCATGATATATGTTTCCATTTATTTATATTTGCTTTGATTTCTCTCTTCAATGTCTTACAATTTTCTGAATACAGGTGTTTTACTTCCTTGGTGAAATTAATTCCTAGGTATTTTATTTTATTTTTTTGATGCAATTGTAAATGGGATTGCTTTCTTAATTTCTTTCTCTGCTAGCTCGTTATTAGTGTATAAAAATGCAACCTATTTCTGAATATTAATTTTGTATCCTGGTACTTTACTTAATTCATTTATCAGTTCCAATACTTTTTGGATGAAATCTTTGGGGTTCTCTATTTTTAGTATCAAATCATTTGCATATAATGAGAGTTTTATTCCTTTTGTTTCCATTTTGATGACTTTTGCTACTTATTGTTAAATTTTTCTCCACAAAATTTTTATCAATGTATGCTCCTACAAGCAATGTGCACAAGTGTACATTTCCCTCAATTGCGCCCATTCTGGCTGTTTCCATTTTTAAAGAATATTTGCTAATTTTCTCAATTAAAATATTACTTTGATTTTACTTGTGTCTTTCATGGATTAATGTTGAGATTGAGCATGTTTTATATACTTTTTCACAATTATTATTTTATGAATTGCCTGTTTGTGTTATGTGCACTTGTTTTTGGAGTGGCACACCAATATCAATACTTTACTCCTGCACAGCCCCCACTCATACTTATCTCTTTCCCTTCTGAGCTTAAGTTGCTTAATAGTAACTAAGACAACAAAACGTGCTATGTGATTAGACTCCAGAAGAGTAGGAGTAATTATCCTGAAATCCTCAACAATAGCTTTTATTAACTGTGTATAGCCTAAACAAAACCGTATTGTACATTCTGAGTGTCTATTAAAAATACAGAAACATATTTCATGAGTGAGTTTTTACACATATGAAGTCCTTATCCTGAGTACAGAGCTGCTGCATTCTTTGTGAATGGTGTCACCAGGAATTGTGCAATGTTTTTGCCTTGGTGAGGGACTATAGGTCTGAGGACCTGGGTTCTATTTGTAACTGTTAACTCTAACTAATCCTAACAGCTATGTTCTTCTTCCTCTCCTCTCCCTCACTTAAATTTTGACCATTGAGTGAATAATATTTTTCACTATAAAGGACATTATAAGTTTGCATAGGCAAATGACTGCTTGTACTTAAAAAACTAGTAGCAACATAATTTATTTAAGTAAAATCTGACACAAAACCTGAACATATAAAAAGGATGAATGTAAACATACTCTGGAGCAGTTGTGCGATCTCCAGTTGGCCTCCCCTACATGTTCCCTTGACAACTCAAGATTTCCATGGAGTATAGTTTTAAAATTATTGATCTAATGGAATGGGCATGGGGCCTGAGATTAGGAGTGAAATTAACTGGTTGTGGGACCTTAGATACGTTGCTTAACATCTCTGAGCCTTATTTTCTAAATCTATAATACAGGGGCAACATAAATTTGGTAGTTATATAGTGAGTACTTACTTCATATGAAAATCACCCTCCTGGATACTAGGGAGGATTAAAATAGTGTAAGAGTCAGTCCTCACCGTTAAGAGGTTTATAATTTACTTAATACCTACACTGCTGATTTTCCAAGAGGCTTGTGAGACCCAATGCAGGTGCAAATAACAATGACAATGTGAAAATTCTTGGAGGAAGTAAAAAAATCATACAAATGTAAAATAGTATTGTACATATTGAAGTGTCATTAATATATTATTGAATACATCAGAAGGTCAGAGATTCCTTAAAGGTTGAACAAAGTTGTTTTATAGAGCTTGATCCAGTCCATTGAGAAGTGGTAGTTGTAGGCTGACCAGATGTCCCATTTTAAATGGGATAGATAGTAACAGTACTCTCCCATTTCAAATGGTAGGTATGGTCAGCCTACTGATACCTTCAATTTAGCCCAGTGAGACTAGGGTGACAATATGTGCCATTTGAAATGGTTCAGTATCATTGTTTTCTGTCCCATTTAAGATAGAATGTCTGGTCAGCCTAGGTAGTTGTCATCCTGTCTCTTGCCTACTTCCCTAGAGCTTACCAATATTTCAAAGAGTAATGTGAAGTGCTTCCTACATGGAAACCACTGCCAAGTCTTGTGACCTGGCAGAAACCCACCCCCTGAGAAAAGGCAGTCACTGTGGCAACTTTCCAAGATTCAGAGTCTGGGCCTGGCTTGGAGGTACAACTATGTCAGCAGGATCAAGCAACAGCCAACACTGGAGTCTATGTTGTTATGTTAGTGTGTTAGAAAGGTATAGTGTAACACATGGTAGTATGTTCTCTGCACTCAGCAAGGAGGCAGGTGCATTTTGGGGATCTGTATATTACTATCAGAATCCTAACCAATGGATGGTAATGCAGGGGAGGGAGCTGAACCTAATAGGAGTATTGGAGCCCTAACCAGGAGAACCTGGAAGAACTGTGAAGTAGAAACCATGTCAGGAGCCTAAGACAATTGGAGGAGACTTTTTAGTTCTAAGGGTCTTTCCACCATAAACTTACACAAGGTGAATAGAATGCAAGAATTATTATTTTTTTCTTCTGCAATACTTATGAGGTGATAGCCAAAATGGAGAGAGAATTAATAGGACATGGTTGCTAGAGTAACTGCTTAGAAAGAAACTCTTTCAACCCTCCCTTCCCTAACCACCAAAGAATATCTTCTTTGGAACAATTTAAAATACATTTTATTATTACATTTTCTATGCTCAGTTACACAAGATACAATGTATAGGTAAAGGAGATTTATGACTAAAAATATTTTCCAGATATTAAAGCTGTCGTTATTTTTAGTAACAAAGGGCAATTGAATTATTTAGGCCGTGATTATGATAATGCAGCATTGTTTTCTGTCTGATCAAGAGTGATTAGGGCACAGGGTTTCCAAATTAAAAACTGTTTGCTTTTACAGTGCAGTGTGGAGGATGAATTAAGGTGAGCTATAGTTGATATAGAGAAACTAGTTGGATTAGAGAACATTGTAGCAATCCAAGTAATTTGCCCAAGAATTGGGTAATGGACACAATGAAAGTAGATATATTGGATATGTATTTTGGTTATAAAATCAACAAAACTTAATGATGAGTTCAGTATGTATGTAGTCTGGGAAAGGTGCAATAGTGGGAAAATGACAGGAGAGGGAGGGAGGTGTCAAAAATAAGTCCTGGGCTTCTGGCTCATGTATCTGAATGCACAGTGCCATTAACTAGAATTGGGGACACTGCAAACAGTTAGGTTTGGGAACAGAAAACTCTGAGTTCAGTTTTGAACATAGTGAGCTTACAGTATTTTTGAGACTTTAAGAGGGAATGTTGAGTGGGGAAGTCTGAAGTTCAGGACAGAGGTCTATAATGGAGACAAGTTAGGTGAGTCATTTATGAGTCACACTATACATATTATTCTATATTTTGATTTACATCTTTAACATGTCTTATATGTCCTCAATTCAATACATGTAGATTAATGTCATTTAATAGTTATACTATTCCAGAATATGTAAAAATGCATTATAATTCATTCAACTATTCTCTTATCAATGGACATGTAGATTGGCTCCAGTATTTTTTAAAGTATCACAAATGTTGTAATAAACAAACTTATACAGGAATCTTGATATACTAGTACTTTTATGTCTGATAAATAAATTTTCAGTGGGGTGACTGCTCAGTCAAAAGCTATGTACATTTTAATTTTAATAAATATGTTTAGGTTGGCAGTATAGAACAGTGGTTGAGAATATGAGCTCCAAAATGAGAGTGTCAGGGTTCAAATCTTGATTCCACTAATTATTAGTTTTATAACCAAAAAAAAGTTATTTAATCTTCTCTCCTTATTCAGTTTCCTCTTCTGTAATTAGGAAATACCTATCTCATATAGCTGAAATTTTGAGACACATCACAAACTCAATAAATGTCATTTGTTACTATTTTAAAAAACCTGTTATTTATTTATAGTTCTACCTACAATGATGCAGAATATATATTTTCCTCACAAACTCAACAGCACAGTATGTTATCAACTTAAAAATGTTACAATGACATCCATTTAATACTGCAATTTTTTAGTTAAATTTTTGTAGTGACATTGGTTAGTAAAAATTACATAGGTTCCAGGTGTACAATTCTACAGTACATGTGTTGCAGTATGTGTTCACCACCCAGAGTTTCTTCCCTTTTCATCCTAATATATTAATATTTGACTTTTCTTCCCTTTTTACCCATTCCTGACCCCCTTTACCCTCAGTTAACCACTAAACAACTGATTGTGTCTGTGAGTTTTGGGGGCCTTTTTTGTTGCTTTCAGTTTTATATTCCACATATGAGGTCTGACAATTAGGTTTGTGAACTTGCCCCCATGTACTTACATTGGAAGCACTGTACAAACAACTCAGTAAGGTTTCATAACCTTGGTATATCTGTGTCTCACAGCTGTGTTCATGTTGACATGTGACAGTATTTTGCTGAGTGCCATTCATTATTGTTGCCTGGTTTTGTTTGCCATCATGAGAATCTGGGAGCTTGAATTAGAGCAATGAACAAACATTAAATTTCTTGTTAACCTTGGCAAGTGTGGAAGTGAAATCAGGGACATGTTAATCCAAGTTTATGGGAATAATGCCATGAAGAAAATGGCAGTATACAAATTTAAGATTAAATGTTTTTCTGAGAAGAGAGAAAGTGTCACTGATGAAAAGAGGTCAGGGTGGCCAGTAACAAGTACTGACAAAAACATTGCAAACATTTGTTGAATTGTGCATCAAAATTTCAACTGACTATGAGAAGCATAGCAGATCAAGCAACATTGATAGAGAAACAGTTAGAAAAAAATTAACCAAAAATCTTGACATGAGAGGGGTGTGTGCAAAAATGGTCTCCAAAGTGCTCACCAATGAACAGAAAGCAAAGGAGAATTGAAGTTTGTAAGACCTTTTGGAGAGGCAAGATAATGTTTTGGGCTTTGTTATCACTGATGATGAAACATGAATGTACCAATATGATCCTGAAACAAAGCATCAAATTGCACAATGTAAATGAGCCAATTTTCCACAACAAGAAATGTTCTATCAGTCCAAATCAAGAGTCAAAATGATGTTGCTAACCTATTTTGCTACCAGAGAAATTGTTCATTATGAATGTGTACCAACTGGAAAGTCAACCAAGTTTACTATTTGCAAGTGCTAGAAAGGCTGCATGAAAAATTTACATAAGAACAACCCAAAATTTTGCTAACAACTCATGGCTCATACATCATGACAATGCACCAGCTCACAGGGCACTGTCTGAGAGGCAGTTTTTAGCCAGTAAACAAATAACTGTATTGTAATACTCCCACTACTCACCTGATCTGGCCCCCAATGTCTTTTTCATTTACTCAAAGACAAAGGAAGTATTGAAAGGAATACATTTTGATGGCATTCAGGACATCAAAGGTCATACAACAACAGCTCTGATGGCCATTCCATGAAAAAGAGTTCCAAAATTGCTTTGAAAGATGGACTAGTCGCTGGCATCGGTGCATAGCTTCTCAAAAGAAGTACTTTGAAGGTGACTGTAGTGATGATATTCATCAATGAGCTATGTAGAAATTTTTCTAGGATGAGTTCACAAACTTAATTGTCAGATCTCAGATGAGTGAAGTAATTTGGTTCTTGCTTTTTTCTGTATAGCTTATTTCACTTAGCATGATGATCTCAAGATTCATCCATTTTGTTGCAAATGGCAGTATTTTATCTTTTCTTTCAACTGAGTAATATTCTATGTGTATATGTACCACAATTTATCCAGTAGTCTATCAAAGGGCACTTTGGTTTTTTCCATGACTTGACCACTGTGAATAGCACTGTGATGAACATTGGGGTATGTATGTCTTTGCAGACTAAGGTTTTCAAGTTCTGGGGGGTAGTTACCCAGAATAGAGATTTCTGGGTCATATGGTAGCTCCATTTCCAATTTTCTGAGGAACCTCCACGCTGTCCTCCATGGTGATGCTACCAATTTGCATTCCTACCAGCAGTGTACAAGGGTTGTGTTTTTTTTTTCTCTTCAAAGCCTCTCCAGCACTTATTATTGCTTGTCTTGTTGATGATAGCCATTCTAACAGGTAAAGTTGTATCTCATTGTGGTTTTTATTGAAATTTCCCTAATAGCTAATGAAGTTGAGCATTTATTCATATATCTATCTGTTGGCCATTTGGATGTCTTCATGGTTGAAGTGTCTGTTCAGGTCCTCTGCCTATTTTAAAATTGGATTTTGGACGTGTGTGTGTGTGTGTGTGTGCAGGTGTTGTTGAGTTGTATGAGTTTATATATATATTTTTATTTATTTATTTATTATTATTTTTTTTTAGATGTTAGCCCCTTATCAGAGGTGTTGTTTGCAAATATTTTCTCCCATTGGGTTGGTTGTCTGTATTTTTGTTGATGGTTTTTTTTTTACTGTGCAGTGGCTTTTTATTTTGATATAGTCCCATTAATTTATTTTTACTTTTACTTCCCTTGCCTTTGAGGTTAGGTTCATAAAGTCATCTCTAAACCCAAGGTCTATAATTTTAGTACCAATATTTTCTTTCTTTTATTTATTTATTTGTGGGTAGTTCCCTGACTGGGAATCGAACCCAGGCCACAGTGTTGACAGCGCCGAAGTCTAGCCACTACACCACCAGGGAACTCCCTAGTACTGATGTTTTCTTCTACACAGTACATTGTTTCTATTATAATGTGGAGTTTTTTAATCCATTTTGAGTTAGTTTTGGTATATGATGACAGTTCCTATTTCAGATTCATTTTTTACATGTGTTTTTAAAAATTTCCCAGCACCATTGTCTCCCCACACACACTTAATATTTTGTGTTCATTTGTCAAGAATTATTTGTCCATATATTTGTAGGTTTATTTTTGTGTTTTCAATTGTTTCAATTTTATTTTTCTGCCAATACCAAGCTGTTTTGATTATTAACACTTTGTAGTATAGATTGAAATCAGGGTGTGTGATACCTCTAGCCTTATTATTTTTATGTAGGATTGTTTTAGATATTCAGGGTTTTTGTGGTTCCATACAACTCTGATAATTATTTTTATTTATTTCTTTAAAGAATATCAGTGAGATTTTTATGGGAATTGTGTTAAATCTGTATATTTCTTAGGGTAATATGGGCATTTTAACTATGTTAATTCTTCTAATCCATGAAAGTAGAATATCTTTTCATTTTTTTATGCCCTCTTCATGACTTCCAATTCTGACCACAATGGAGTATCTGGTATTAGGCTTCCCTTCCTACCATAAGCAACTTTAAATTTCTTTACAATAAATATAAAGCAATTATTTATAAGCTTATGACAGCATTCACAGCAGGACTTCAAGTCTTGAAAGAGGGGAGTAGTATATGATTTAAGCCCAATATTCACTCAGGTTGTCTTCATACATATATTTTCCAGGGTGGCAGAACCTGAGCAGAGAGTCGTGGTCTCACTGGGCAAACAAGACAGGGATCATAGTCTGGGGACTACTAAAATGTTTGGAATTTGTGAGTAGGTTGCCAGAAAGATTAGAGCCATGGAGAGGTAAACTTAGAAGGCTGCATCTTGTCATAATAGTTTTTAGCATGTGCCAGACAGTACCCTAAGACCTTTTAGCTTTAATTTAATCCTCACAATAATCTTATGAAGTAGGTTTACTAGAAGTAAGTTAATTATTATTTCTATTTTACAGATATAGGTTTAGAGACAGAGGAAACAATGAAGTACAGAAAGGTTAAGTAACTTTCCCAAAGTCACATAACTCAAAATTGTGAACTTTCATTTAAATCCAGGCAGCTACTGTAACACACTGCCTTTTAAAAGAGCAGATACTAGTTTAAGTGTCCTACATGTATGAACAAATAGAAGAACCATCATTATCATTTACACCTTAAAGTTAACTTCCAGCTAGGAAGTATTGGAACTGAAATTCAAATCCAAGTATTTAGGTTCTAGTGCTTTTGATCTTAAACACTACATCATCTCTATTCTTTTATTTTTTGTACTTTTTTTAATCTTGGATAATTGCAGAATTTAGTATCTTTTAATTATTATTTGTTAATATAATTGTAATTTATCTTTTTATTTTTTAATAAAAGTTATGTTGTAAATTTTCTGTCTTTCATACACTGCTGTACTTTTTGTTATTTTATTTAGAATTTTCACATTTGTATGATGAATGATTTTTTTGCATTTATAATGTTTTGCATTTATCTTATAAAAATTTTGTAAATAAATTGAGAAGCTTATCATCTTCCATACGTATCTTATGGTTTAATTTTTTTCTTTCAATTTTTTATTGTAGTAAAATACAAATAAAATTTACCATCTTAACCATTTTAAGTGTAGACTTTATTGGTATTAAGTACATTCATATCGTTGTGCAACTATCACCACCATCCATCTCCAGAACACTGTTCATCTTGCAAAGCTGAAAATATACACTCATTGAAGAATAACTCTCCATTTGCCCCTCCTTCAGCCTTTGCCAACCATCACTTCACTATCTGGGTGTATGTATTTGACTATATACCTCATAAAAATGGAATTATACAGATTTTGTCTTTGTGACTGGCTTACTTCACTTAGCACAGTGTCCTCAAGATTTATTCGTATTGTAGCATGTGTCAGAATTTTCTTCTTTTTTTAAGCCTGAATAATATTCCATTGTATGTTTATACCACATTTTCTTTACTTATCTGTTGATAGGCACTTGGGTTGTTTCTACTTTTTGGTTATTGTGAATAAGTTGCTATGAGCGTGATTGTTGAAACAGCTCTTCAAAAACCTGCCTTTATTTCTTTTTGGGTGTATACCCAGAAGTAAATTTGCTGGGTCATAGGGTAATTGTGTTCTTAAGTTTTTGAGGAATAGTAATACTGTTTTCCACAATGCTTGTATCATTTTACATTCCCATCAACAGTGTACAAGAGTTTAAAATTCTCTACATCCTCACCAACCATAATTATTATTATTTTCTATAGTAGCCTTCATAATGGCTGTGAGGTAGTATTTCATTGTGGTTATAATTTGTATTTCATTAAGAATTAGTGATGTTGAGCATCTTTCCATGTGCTTTGTAACCATTCTTATGTCTTCTTGGAAGAAATATCTATTTGAGTCCTTTGCTCACTTATTTTTATTGTTGAGTTTTATAAGTTCTCCTTATATTCTGAGTATTATTATAATTCCTTCTTATATATATGGTTTACAAATATTTTCTCCCATTATGTAGGTTGCCTTTTTACTTTACTGATAGTTTCTCTTGATGAAAACAAGTTTGTTTGTTTGTTTGTTTGTTTGTTTTTGTTTTTTATAGAGGTGAATAAAGAGAGAGTTTATTGAAGTGAAAGTACACTCCTAAGATGGAGGAGTGGGCTGGAGCAGGAAAATGGCTCCAGAACTGATGAACACAAGTTTTTAATTTTTATTAAATCTAATTTTTTTCCTTTGCTTTTGTTGCCTGTGCCATTGGTAGCCTATCTAAGAAATCATTGCCAAATTCAATGTCATGAAGTTTTGCTCTATATTTTCTTCTAAGAGTTTTATAGTTTTAGCTATTATATTTGTGCTTTTGATCAAATTTGAGGTAATTTTGATATATGGTGTTAGAAAAAGGTCAAACCTCATTTTTCTCACTTTAATATCCAGTTTTACTCGCACCATTCATTGAAAAAAACTGTTCTTTCCCTAATAGAATGGTCTTAGAACCCTTACCAAAAAGTTGTTTGGCCATATATATGAAGGTTTATTTCTTCACTCCCTGTACTAATTTATTGGTTTATATATCTGCCTTTATTTCAATACCACACTGCTTTGATTGCTATAGCTTTGTGGTAAGTTTTTAAATTACAAAGTCTAAGTTCTCCAAATTTGCTCTTTCTTTTCAAGATTGCTTTTTGGCTATTTCAGGTACCTTGAGATTCCATGTAAATTTTATAATGGATTTTTCTATTTCTGCAAAAAAATGTCATTGGGATTTTGATAGGGATTACATTTAATCCGTAGATTACTTTGGATAGTATTGAAATCCTAACAAAATGAGTCTTACAATACATGAGCATGGGATAGTTTTCCATTTATGTCTTTAATTTCATTCAATAATGTTTCACAGTTTTAATTATATAAGATTTTGACCTCCTTAATTAATTCCTAAGTATTTTATTTTATTTATATGTTATCATAAGTGGAATTGTTTCTTTAATTTCCTTTCCAGATTGTTCATTGTTAGTATATAGAAATGCTGTTGTTTTTATGAGTTGAGATTGTATGCTACTACTTAACATAATTCATTTATTAGTTCTAATATTTTTTTGTATGTGTGAAGATTTTCTAGGGTTTTATACATATAAGTTCACATCATTTGCAAACAGAGAGAATTTTACTTCTTGTTTTAAGATTTGGAATATTTTATTTCTTTTTCTAATAAGAAATAATACCCTAATTAGCCTAATAGCCTAATAATTTTTATTAGCCAAGATGCTCTGGCTAGGACTGAAAGTACTATGTTGAATAGAAGTGGTAAAAGTAGGCATCCTTGCCTTATTCCTCATCTTAGAGGAAAAGATTTCAGTCTTTCACCATTAATTATAATGTTTTCTGTCAATTTTTTTATATATGGCTTTTATTAATATTATGTTGAGGTAGTTTCCATCTATTCCTACTTTGCACATAGCTTTTAACACAAGGTAAAACATACTTTTAGGGAAATGAATTTTAGATATTTCACAATTTCCATTTCCATTCTTTTATCAAAACATATCTCAGGTTTCAAATAGCTAAGATATTGTTATATTTTTTATATCACTTCTAATTTTTGTACTATTGCTAGGTAATATGGCTTTTAAAAACTTTATGGATTTATTAAAGTTCCTTTGTGTTAAGTACATGATTGATTTTTGTAAATGTTCCATAGCCAGCAAAGAAAAATGTATATTCAGTTTTTGAAGGGGACAGACTTTTTTTGAATGACTTTAATTTTCTATTAGCCTTATTAATTATTTCCTTCTTGATCTGTCATGTTCTGAAGGATATCTATTAACATTCTTCACTATGTGTAGTTATATTATTTTCTATTTCTAATCTTGAAAGTTTTTGCTGTTAAATTGTTTGATAAGTACTTGTGACTATTATGTCTTCTTATTATCCTTTACTATTACAGCTGTTTCAAGATTTTGCTCAAGTGTTACCTTCTCACATAAGCTTCTCCCACCTCAACTGAGGCATTTCCGACTATTTGCTCTTGCCTGTTCTTCTCTGCATAGCATTTATCATACTCTAATATACCAAATAATTTACTTTTTTTTTTAATATGTGTCTTCTGCTATTATAGTGCAAGGTCTACAAGAGCAGTTCTTTCATTCTGCTTGTTCATTGTTTATTTCTTGTACCCGAAACAAAGCCTAACACACTCTACTCAAAGAATAAGTTGATTACAAAATTTTCCTTTTGTATCATTTAATAATTTTCACTTTGAATTTAATTTTCTGATACCAGTATCACAACTGTTAATTTCCTTTTTGTTGATATTTACTGAATATATTTTGCTTATTTCTTTCTTTTTCAATACTTCTTAATTCAATCCAAAGGTTTCTTTGGGTCTTTTTGTATTGTTAAATTTATTGGGACGAAAGTTCAATCCATTGACAATTGTTGGGATAACTGATATATTTGTATTTGTCATTGTTTCTCATTTTATGTTTCTTACTTTTTATACTTGCTATTATTTGCTCATTTAACCCTTTATTACATTTGCTAGATTTCTCAGAGTGAGAAAAAAATTTTGTTCTTGGTTAATTAATAAATTATCTATATTTCTAGTGATCAAAATATCAAAATAAAATATTATGCTTTCCACCCCCAAAATGTTTTATTACTATGTTCAAACAAATTTTTTACCAAAATGAGAACTTCAAAAACCTTTACATGCCCCATTCTCTCTTATCTCCAACAGATTCCAAACATTGAAAAAAATAATAATTTATTTTCAGTGTATGACTATGTTTCCTTTACAAAATGTAAATTAGTCAATATATCTTTCTTAACATTTGTGTTACAGTTTATGTTCATAGTTTTACTCATTTAGATTTTATTATTTTATTTTATTTTTTTAGCTTTTTGGTATGTGGGTAGCTCCCTGACTGGGAATCGAACCCGGGCCACAGCGCTGACAGCCAAAGCCTTAAGCCACTACACCATCAGGGAACTCCCCACATTTAGATTTTACATGTAAGTGAGATCATATGGTAGTTGTCTTTGTCAATCTGACTTATTTCACTTAGCATGATAACCTCTAGGTCCATCCATGTTGTTGCAAATAGTAAGATTTTATTTTCTTTTTTTGTGGCACAGTAATAGTCCATTGTATGAATGTGCCACAATTTCTTTATCCAATCATCTATTGATGAGCATTTTTGTTATTTCCACATCTTGACTATCGTGAATAGTGCTGTTGTAAATACAGAGGCATATTTTTTTTCAAATTAGTGTTTTGGATGTACTTGAATAAATACTGAGGAGTGGAATTGCTGGGTCATAAGTTAGTTCCATTTTTTTAATTTTTTGAGGAACCTCCAAGCTGTTTCCCCTAGTGGCTACAGCTGTTTGCAATCTCACTAGCAGTGCATAAGGATACCCTTTTCTCCGTATCCTCACCAGCACTTGTTGTTTGTTGATTTATTGAAGATAGCCATTCTGACAGGTGTGATGGGGTATCTCGTTGTGGTTTTAATTTGCGTTTATATGATGATTAGTGATGTTGAGCATCTTTTCACATATCTATTAACTATATGTTCTCTTTAGATAAATGTCTATTTGGGTCCTCAGTCTATTTTAATTGGATTGTTAATATTTTGGCGTTGAGTTGTATGGGTTTTTGGAAAAATAAATTTTGGATATTAATCCCTTATCAAATGTATCCATGGCAAATACCTTCTCCCATTCAGGAGGATGTATTTTTGTCTTGTTGATGCTTTCTTCTGCTATGCAAACACTTTTTAGTTTGATATAGTCCCATTTGTTTGTTCTTTTTAGTTTGATATAGTTTTCTTTGATGGAGGAGATATATCAGTAAATATATTATTACAGGTAATGTCTTAGAATTTACTTCCTATATTTGCTTCTAGTAGTTTTATGGTTTCACGTCTTACATTGAAGTCTGTAATCCATTTTAAGTTCATATTTGTATACTGTGTAAAAAGGTGGCCCAGTTTCATTTTTTGCATGTATCAGTCCTGTTCTCCCAACACCATTTATTGAATAGACTCTCTTACCCAAATATACAAGGGCTGAACAAAAAGTAGCCAGTCATGTAATATAAAAAATAGAGGCTGACTGGATTTTTTCCAGACAGCCCTTATATATACTTGCTTGCTTTGTCATAGATTAATTGACTACATAGACATAGATTTATTTCTGGGCTATGTATTCTCTCCCATTGATCTACATGTTTGTTTTTATGCCAATATCATGCTGGTTTGATTACTATAGACTTGTATAATTTGATATCTGGTACCATGATACTTCTAGCTTTGTTCTTCTTTTTCAGTATTGCCATGGCAATTCTAGGTTTTCTTTAATTCCATATAAATTTTAAGATTATTTGTTCTAGTTCTGTGAAAAATGTCATTGGTTTTTGATATGGAATATATTGAATCTATAGATTCCGTTGAGTAGTATGGGCATTTTAACTATATTAATTATTTTTATCCATGAGCATGGCATATATTTCTATTTATTTGTATCTTCTCTAATGTTTCTCTTTAATGTCTTATAATGTTCTGGATACAGATATTTTACTTCCTTGGTTAAATTCATTCCTATGCTTTTCTAATGCAATTAAAAATGACATGGTTTTTGTAATTTCTCTTTCTGCTAGTTCATTATTGTTATATAAAAATGCAACCAATTTCTGAATATTATTTTTTGTATCCTAGTACTTTATTAAATTCATTTATCGGTTTTAATAGTTTTTTTTGGTGGAATATTTCAGGATCTCTATATATAGTATGATGTCATCTACAAATAATGACAATTTTACTTATTCTTTTCCAGTTTGGCTGCCTTTATTTTATTTTTTTGGTCTGGTTGTTGTGGCTAGAACTTCCAGTACTATGTTGAATAACAGCAGTTAAAATAAGCATCCTTGTTTTCTTCCTGATCTTTATTTTTATTATTAAATTTATTAGGGTGACATTGGTTAGTAAAATTATTTAGGTTTCCAGTGTACAACTCTATGATACACCATCTATATATTGCGTTGTGTGCTCACCATGCAGAGGCAGTACTGTTTTAATCACCATATATTTGACCCCCTCTAACCACTACTACACCCTTCCCTTTTACCCTCTGGTAACCATTAAACTGTTGTCTGGGTCTATGAGTTTTTGTTTCTTTGTTTGCTTGCCTTGTTCCCTTGTAGCTTTTAGTTCTATGTCCTACATATGAATAAAGTAATGTAGTTCTTGACATTTTTCTCTGACTATTTTGCTTAGCATGATAATCTCAAGATCCATCCATGTTGTTGCAAATGGCAGTATTTAATCTTTTCTTATGGCCAAGATATATTCTACTGTGTATATGTACCACATCTTCTTTTTCCATTCATCTATTGAAAGAAACTTTGATTGTTACCATGTCTTGGCCTCGGTGCATGACGCTGCAATGAAGATAGGGGTACATGTATCTCTGCAGGCACAAGTTATCATATATTTTAAAAAGTAAATACCCTAAACAGGAATAATTGCTATATCACGTGGTAACTCTATTGTTACATTTTTGAGTAACATCCATACTATTTTTTTTTACATTCCCACCAGCAGTGTATGAGGATTTCTTTTTCTCCACTTATTATTCTTTCTCTCCACTTATTATTATTTGTCTTGTTGATGATAGTCATTTTAACAGGTGTAAGGTGATATATCACTGTGATTTAAATTTGCATTTCCCTAATTGCTAGTGAAGTTGACCACTTTTTCATGTATCTGTTGGTTGTTTGCAGGTCTTCTTGGGACAAGTGTGTGTTTAGGTACTCTGCTCATTTTTTAATTGGATTGCTTGCTTTTTTGTTGTTGAGTTGTACAAGTTTTTTATAGATTTTGGATATTAGCTTCTTATTGAAGTTGTTGTTTGCAAATATCTTCTCCCATTTTGACTTTTATTATGTTGAGATAATTTTCTTCTATACCCATTTAATTAAGTGTTCTAATAACAAGTGGATGTTTTATCTGGCCAAATGATTTTTGTGCATCAATTGACATAATCATATAATTTTTATCTTTTATTTTGTTTATGTAATGTATTACATTGATCGATTAGCATATGTTGAACCATTCTTGTGCCCCTGGAATGAGTCTCACTTGATCATTATGCATAATTTTCTTAATGTATTGTTGTATTTGATTTGCTAGCATTTTCTTTAGAATTTTTGTGTATGTATTCATCAGATATATTGGTGTATATATATTTTTTGTGTATGTGTGTGTGTGTGTGTGTGTGTGTGTGTGTGTGTGTGTTATCCTTACCAGGTTTTGGTATCAGGGTAATGTTGACCTTGTAAAATGAGTTAGGATTTCTTTTTCTTCAATTTTTAGGAAGAGTTTGAGAACATGTATTAAATCTTCTTGGTATGTTTGGTAAAATTCACTAGTGATTCTATCTGGTCCTAAACTTTTGCTTTTGGGAAAGTTTTGGGTGATTGTTCTGATTTTCTTATGTTGATTGGTCTATTTAGATTTTCCAGGTCATCTTGAGTCAGTCTAGGAAGGGTAAATGTTTCTAAAAACTTGTCCATTTATTTCTATTTTATTGAATTTGGTAGCCTATGTTCTTTTATAGCATTGACTCCCAAGTGGTGGAATATGTATCCCTGAGGGTATGTGCTAGGGTATTCAGGGGTATGCAAAAAATAATCAGTAATGATGGAAAAAACAAGTAAAGTAAATAAATGCAAAATGTTAGCTGTGAAACAATAAAAGTTAAGTTTGAATCACTATTAATGGAGACACTTCAAAGTTAGATCACATTAGCAAATGATGGTTGGTGAGGGCATGGCCATGAACCCTTTTCCCAAACCACTCTTCTACCAATCATTATGCATAGTTTCAGAACAATCCATTTGTGACATTTTTAGAATGTACCAAAACATATAAATACATCCCTAGCCAGATTGTTTGGTCAGTTTAGTTGTTAACTGAGTAAAAGTAAATGTGTTATCTTTAATAATAATTATTTTCAGGTCATTTTTAAATTTAATGTTTAACAGAGTTTCACTTGTTTTTGTCAGTGATTTTTAATCATGTCAGTTATAGATCAGTGGCTGAAAACAAAAATGGTTAAAAAAACAAAACTTGATGTGGATTATAACCCATCACCAAGTACTTCTCAACACATTTCTCCAGCTAAGAGTACACCCACATTGGGAGATAGTAAAAAGGTATATGCCTTAGATACTACAAAGGAGACAAGGAAATATTCTGAGGATTATATTGCATATGGGTTCTCATATGTAGGGGATGATGACTGTCTTAAGCCTTTGTGTGTTGTGTGTATGGAACTATTATTCAATGGTTGCATGAAACCCTCTCTATTCATGCAACAATTAGAAACTAAACATCCTATGTATAAAAACAAATAAATACATTATTTTTGGCAATTAAAAAAGTATCCAACTGTTACTACATACATGATGTTAGGAAATAAAGACAATAAGAATGCAGTTGAAGCTTCATACTCTATTGCTTATTGCACAGCTAAATGTGGTAAAAACCACACCAAAGCTGAAGATTTAATTTCTTCTTGTATTAAGGATACTACTTTTTGTATATTTTGGAAAAAATATGTCTGCAAAATCAATACTATCTCTTTTTACAAAAATACTATGTCTCAATGAATTCAGGAAATGTTTGATGATGTTGAAGCTATAGTAGTAGGTAGAATTAGAAAAAGTAATTGTTTTTATCCAGGTTGATGAAAGTGCAGATGTTGTTTGATGTATCTATTCTGCTCATCTTCGCAATATACCTGGTAGGAAATGAAACTGAGGAAAACTGGTTGCTTTGCAAACCATTGACAGAGTATACCACAGGTGAATACACTTTTTAGTGCAATCAATGGTTATTTCATTGAAAATGACAGTTGGTTAAATTGTTTTGGAGTATGCACTGACAGAGGCCTACATGGCTGAATTAAAAAGTAGCTCCCCATGTACCATGGAGTCACTGCTGCATTTATAGACAAAGTCTTGCATCCAAGCCTCTTTGTAGTGAACTGAAAGATGTTCTTGATGAGGCTCTAAAAGTTTTAAATTTTATTATGTCACAACCATGAAAATCCAGATTGTTTAAAGCACTGTCTGAAGAAGAACATTCACAACATACTACTTTTTCACACAGAGGTAAGGTGGCTATCTCATGGCAAAGTATAATACTTATATGAATGTTTAAACTTAGACATGAAGTCCAGGTATTTTTTGAAGATCATCGTTTTTCTCTTGCTCCAAAGTTTCAAAACAGTGATTGGCTTCAAAATCTTGTGTATTTAACAAATAATTTTCTGGAAATAAGCAAACTCATCTTGGAACTTCAAAATAGTTCAATTACTACATTCAAAGTAACTGGAAAAATTGAATCAATGTGTAAAAACTAGGGTTTTGGAAAGCATGTATTGAAAGAGGTCAGCCTGAAGTTTTTGAACTCTGTATAACTTCTTATCTGAGAATGACTTGCACTTATCCCAATACATGAAAGAAAATATTGTAAGTAACTTGGAAGGTCTTAAAATGTTCTTTTATAAGTAATTTCCTCAATTTGGAAAAGAAAACAACTGTATTGCAGATCCCTTCAATGAAACATTTTTCAAAGAAGCTAAACTATCAATCAATGGAAAAAAAAGCAGTTAATTGAACTTTCAACCAATTCTTTAAATTTTAATTTTAAAAGAAAGCACCTTAATACCTTTGTGGTAGATGTCAGTGAGTAATACCAACAGCTCAGTGAAAAGGTGCTCAAATACCTCTTGCCATTTGCTAATACTGAACTAGTGGAGAGAGATTTTTCTTCTTACACCTTCATAAAAGATAAATACCACAACAAGCTTAATGCAAATCCAGATTTAAGACTGTATCTTGGATCTTTTGAGTCGGATTTCAAGAAATTAAGTGCATCAAAGCAAGCTCAATGATCTCACTGACAATGTTTCAATCAGCTATTGATCTTCCTATCAATTATTATAGCCTTTTCAGGTAACACAAATAAATATTATTATTATTAATAAATTATAAGTTTGTTAAATACTTGATCATCATTATCAGTATTTATCTGTGTTATAAATATTGTAAAATTAAATTTGTGGTTTGTACTTTCAGTGTAGTAATTTTTCTTTCCTAACTTATCTCATTTTCACTATTTTACATTAAGATAGACATTGAACAAAAGTGTGAGTTTTTAAAAAGAGCTGTTTTAAAAATAAGTGGTACAATTAATAGAAATGGGTTTAAAAGTGGTACACAAGTGGAAAAAAGTTTGGGATCCACTGCTTTATAGAATTCTTGTATGATTATTTGTATTTCTGTGGTGGCAGTCATCATAACTTCTCATTTTGAATTTCTTATTGTGATTATTTGCATCTTTTCTTTTTCTACTTTAATATGTTTAGTAAGGGGCTGGCAGTTTTATTAATTTACTCAAACAATCAACTCTTTATACCATTAATTTTTCTATTGCTTATTGTTCTCAATTCTATTTAGTTCTATTCTAATTTTTATTATTTCTCCTGTTTGTTCAACCTTAGGTTTCATTTGATCTCCTTTTTATAGTTATTTAAGATGTAATGTTAGTTTGTTTATTTGAGATATTTTTCTTGAGATAGGCCTGTAATGATATAAATTTTTCTCTTGTTATTGTTTTTGCTGCATTCCAATTATTTGAAATGACATGTATAATTCTCATTTGTTTCTATGTATTTTTATTTCTTCTGTTTTTCTTCTCTGACCCAGTCATATATTAATGATATGTTAATATATCATTAATTTTCACATATATGTGGTTTAATTTTCACATATATGTGGTTTTCACTCATTTTTTTGCAGTTGATTTTAATTTCAAAGATTTTTGATCAGAGAATATATTTTGTATAATTTTAATCTTATTAATTTTGCTGAGGCTAGTTTTGTGTCCCACCATATGTGCATTAGAAGAAAAGTCTTTTGTTTTATAATAGAATGAAGTATTCTGTAAATTTAAATTATGTCTGTTTGATGTAATGTGTCATTTAAAACTGATATTTCATTATTGATCTTTGTGTGGATGATCTACCCATGGCTGTTAATGTGGTATTTGGGTCTCCTACTATAATTGGGTTTTTTAGTTTTCTTTTCTCTTTTTAGTTCTGTTAGTAGTTGCTTTATATACTTTGGTGCTACCTGATTGGGGGAATATATATTAATGTCTCATGTATTCTTGTATGGCTCACAGCTGTCTCACCCCTACTGCTTCTTCTCTGTCACTAAAATTAACTACCACTACGTATCTGCCACTCAGGAATTTTCTCCCCAGTTTTCAAGGCTGTAAGATATTCTGCTCTTTAACCTGACACTCACTGCTCCAGTTTCTTCTGGGGCCCACAGAAACGCTGAGAGGGTATTGGGGAGGTGAGTTCGGGGGTGGTGGTGGTGGTGTGAGATGGCCAGGCTCTGTGTCTTTGTTTTCTGCTTGGCAGTGAGGGCATTACAGACTTACATTTTTCTGTATTGGGTTTTTGCACTGAGGCCTCTTCCTTGAGTTCTGAGTGTAGCAGTATTACATGCTGATCCCTTAGGCAAAAATGTTCTGGGCCAGAGAAGGCACACCTTTACACTTCTTTTTCTCTGAAAGTGCAGTGAGCTTTGAGCAGTGTCCCATGACCCCCATCTCTGTACTTTTCCTTCCCTTTTCCTCAATTTGTCCCATTTTGCCCATCTTCAGGTGATTCAATGTGATGAGTGGATGCCTCAGCTATAGGCTGACTAGACATACTATTTTAAATGGAACAGAAAACAATGGTGCTGTCCTGTTTCAAATAGTACATATGGTCAGCCTACTGACACTTTGACTTTAGCCCAGTAAGTCTAGGATGACCATATATACCATTCAAAAAGGGATAGTACTATTTTTTTCTGTGCCATTTAAAATGGTATGTCTGTCAGCCTACTCAGTTGTGTTTGTGTGTTGCATAGGGAATCCTCTATTGAAATATAGCTACTTAATTTTTAGTGACTTCAATGGGAGATTTCAAGAAGCTCTTCTCATTTGATGGTGTTTCTTCTTATTTCTGAACTTAAGGAAAATACTTTTAGTTTTTCTCCATTGAGTATGATATTAGCTGTGGGTTTGTCATATATGGCCTTTATTACATTGAGATACTTCTTCTCTATTCCTACTTTGCTGTAAGTTTTTATCATGAATGTATATGCCTTTTGTCAAACATTTTTTTTGTATCTATTGATATGATCATATGATTTTTATTTTTCATTTTGTTTGTGTTGTATATCACATTAATTGATTTGCAAATGTTGAACCAAACTTGCATACCATGAATGAATTCCACTTGATTGTTGTGTATAATCTTTTTAATGTATTGCTGAATTTGGTTTGCTAATATTTTGTTGGGCATTTTTGCATTTATGTTCATTATGGATATTGGCCTATAATATTTTTTGTAATTTCTTTGTCTGGTATTAGAATCAGGGTAATAATGACCTCATAAGCTTGAAACTCTTTCCCCCTCTTGAACTTTTTGGAATAATTTAAGAAGTGTAGATATAAATTTTTCCTGAATGTGTAGTAAAATTTTCCTGTGAAGCCATCTGGCCTTCCTTTTGTTTTTTGAGAATTTGTTGATTACTGATTCAATTTTGTTGATAGTAATTGGTCTGTTCAAATTTCTGTTTCTTCTTGATTCAGCCTTGAAATACTGTATTTTTTTAGGAATTTATCTATTTTTTCCAGATTGTCCAATTTGTTTATGTATAGTTGCTCATAATATTTTTTCTTCTTCTTCTTTCTTTTTGTATTTCTGTGATATCTGTTGCCAATTATCCTCTTTCTTTTCTGATGTATTTATTTGTGCTCTTTCCCTTTTTTTCTTGATGAGTCTGGTTAAAGGTTTGTCAATTTTGTTTATCCTTTCAAAGAATCAGTTCTTGGTTTCATTGATCTTTTGTATTTTTTTTTCAGTCTCAATTTTGTTTCTTTCTGCTCTACTGTTTATTAGATCCATGTTTATACTTACTTTGGGCTTTGTTTTCTGTACTTTTTGCAACTCTCTTAGGTGTAAAGTTTGTTTATTTGAGAATTTTTATGTGTTTGTTTATTTAGGGTGGTCTGCATTGCTGTGAATTTTGCTCTTTGGACTGCTTTCTTTGTGACCCATTAATTTTGGGTCATTGTGTTTTTATTTTTATTTGTCTCAAGGTATCTTTTGTTTTCTTCCTTGAGCTCATTGTTGACACATTCATGATTTAGTAGCATGGCACGTTGTCTCCATGTGTGTTTGTGTGTTTTTCAGTTTTTTCATGTAATTAATTTCTAGTGTCATACCATTTTGGTCAGAGAAGATGCTTGTATAATTTCAATCTTTTTAATTTTAATAAGACTGTTTTATGGCCTAACATGTGTTCTGTCTTAGAAAATGTTTTATGTGCACTTGAAAATAATGTATTTTCTGCTTCTGTGGGGTGAAATGCTTTAAAAATATCAATTAAATCTATCTGCTCTTATTTGTCATTTGGGGCTGCTGTTTCCTGGTTGATTTTCTGTCAAATAGATCTGTGTATCGGTGTTAGTGGGATACTAACGTCCTGTACTATGATTGTGTTACTGCCTTTATGCCAGTCAATATTAGCTTTATATATTTATGTGGTCTTATATTGGGTGCATAAGGTGTTTCTTCTTTTTTAATTGATTGCTTTATCATTATGCCATGTTTCTCTTTGTCTCTTATTATAACGTTAGGTTTAAAGTTAATTTTGATCAATATTAGTATTGCTACCCCAGTTTTTCTCTCCTTTCTGTTTGCATGAAATATCATTTTCCATCTCTTTACTTTCAGTCTGTACGTTTTTTGTTTTATCTGATGTGTATCTGTTGTGGACAGAATATAAATTGGTTTTGTTTTATTATTAATTCAGAGAAACTATGTTTTTGGATTGGAACATTTCATCCATTTACTTTAAAAGTGATTATTCATAGGTACACAGTTATTGCCATGTTATTCTTCATATTTTTTATCTTTGTTTGTTTTCTTCTTTTTTCTGCTTTACCATTTACAATACAGGCTTGGTGATAATGAATTTCTTTAATTTTCTGATGTCTGGGAAACTCTCTATCTCTTTTTAAATTTTAAATAATAGCCTTGCTGGATACAGTAGTCTTGGTTGTAGGCCCTTGTTTTTCATTAGTTTAAGTATTTCCTGCCACTTCCTTCAGCATGTAAAATTTCTGTTGAGAAATTTCCTGATAGTCTATGGGAGTTTCCTTGTAACTAACTAGTTGTTTTACTTTTGTTGCTTTTAGAATTTTCTTTGTCTTCAGAGTTTGCCATGTTAATTATTATGTGTCTTGGTGTGGGCCTGTTTGGGTTCACTTTTTTCGTGGGGGTGGTTCCTTGGCTGGGAATTGAACCCAGGCCGTGGCATTGAGAGCACCAAAGCTTAGTCACACTACCAGGGAATCCCCTTGGATTCATTTAGATTGGAACTCTCTGTGCTTCCTGGGTTTGAATGTCTATTTCCTTTACCAGGTTGGGGAAGTTTTCAGTCATTACTTCTTCAAATATGTTGTTGATCACTTGCTCCCTCGCTTTCTCTGTTCTTCTTCTGGAACTTCTATGATGTAAATGTTATTATGCTTGATGTTGTCCCATAGTTCCCTTAAACTATCTTTATTATTTTAATTCTTTTTTTACCTTGCTTTTCTAATTGTGTTTTCTGCTACTTTGTCCTTTAAATTGTTAATTTGATCTTCTGCTTCATTTAATTTGCTGTTGACTCTTTATAATATATTCTTCATTTCAATCATTTTATTCTTTATTTCTCACTCTTTGTTGTAGTTTTTTTTTCTTTTTGTTATGTGGGTAGCTCCCTGGCTGGGAATCGAATCAAGGCCGCAATGCTGACAGTGCCAGCGCTGAAGCCTTAAAGCCACTACACCATCAGGGAACTCCCCTCTGTCTTGTAGCTTTTATGTCCTTCATTATACTTCTTAGCTCTTTGTTAAATTCTCACTAAGTTCTTATGCTTTCTTGTAAGCAGTGTTTTAAACTCTGTCTCTGGTAAGATAGTAGCCTCTATTTTATTTAGTTGTATTTCTGAAGGCTTCTCCTGTTCTTTTATTTGAGACATGGTTTTTGTTTCCTTATTCTGGCTATATTTCTGTTTTCTTCTATGTAGTAGGTAGATCTCTTATGTGTCTCAGTATTTGTTGGGTATCTTTATGTAGTATGTGTTTTGTGTGGTCCAATGATGCAGTCTTTCTAATCTGTTTTTGTGTTCCAGGAGTGTCTCTTGAGTATACTTCTATTTTATTTGAGACTTGAGTGCTTTTGACAACTAAGTGAGTCTGTTTGTACACCTTTTAAAAGGGCATCTGGGTTTCCAGCTGCCTTCCATCTCCTCAAGATGGTCAGATAGCATTCTCACTAATATTTATGCCAGACATTGAGGGAACATTTTTTTCCAAGCACAGGGACCCTAGGCTGGAGATGCCTCTCCCTCTTTTTTGAAAACCTCCATCACCAAGCTGTACCTCTTGATGTTCAACCACTATTTGAAGTAATAGGGTCAGCCTGTTCTGTGTTTCTTTCCCTCCTACTAATTTCAGTGTGGCCTCTTCTTCATATCCTTAGTTACAAGGATTCTGTTCCACTAGTTTTCAGATGAATCTTGAGGTTGATTGTTCTATAATTTATTGTAATTTTCATGTAATCCTTGAAGGCAGTAAGCATAGTGTTTACCTAATCTACCACCTTGAACTTTCTGTTTCTACTTATTTAGATTTTAATTATACATTTTACAAGAAAGTAGCACTGTAAACCACTTGTATACTTTAAATCTTCTCTTTCTAGAGTTATTTGATCTGCTGTAATTGTCATTTGGCAATAGTCTTTCTTGGAATAATTTTATTCTAAAAAGTACATAAATAGTGAATACTATACTTTCTGAATTCACTCATGTCCACAAATATTTTTATTCTCAGATGAGTTTTATTTTGATTTAATGAATTTCCCAAAATATACATATTGTTCCAATGTCCTCCAACTTTCAGTCAAAGAAGAGAAGTTTAATGGCAATATAATTCCTTTTTTGTTATAAACAACCTTATTTATCTATCTGGATATTTACAAGAGTTTCTTTTTTTTGTGGCTTAGATTTTCAATAATCTTTTTATTAATTGTTCATGAGATTTGAGGATCATTTTTAATCTGTAAACAAAAGTTTTTCTTAAGGAAATTTGTAATTATTTCTTTGATTCTTGAATTCCATTATTGTTTTCTTCATATACAGTTATGTAATTATTATTTTTCTGAACCTGCTCTCAATATATCTTCTATTTTCATTAATACATACCATTTCAATATATTTTTCCTCTAAGTTTAAAATATTTCTTTTATTTAATCTTCCAGTTTACAGTATTGGCCATTTTATTTGACATTTTCATAACTGAATTTTTAAATTTTGAAAAAATGTTTTCTCATCCCCCTTTTTGTATATCCTAATTATGATCTTTAAGGGTTCTTGTTATTTTATTTTTTTATATATACTCCTTAAATTTTTTTATTATTTTTACTTTTCAATTACATTTGCCATTCAATATTATTTTTATATTAGTTTCAGGTGTACAGTATAGTGGTTAGACATTTATATAGATTATAAGTGTTCTCCCTGACTAATCTAGTACCCACCTGACCCTATACATAGTAATTAATATTACCATATCACTGACTATATTATATATTCTGTACTTTATATCCCTGTGACTATTTTGTAATTACCAATTTATACTTCTTAATCCCTTCATTTTTTTCATCCAGTTTCCAAAACTCTTCCCACCTGACCATAAGTCTTGCTATTTTTATTTAAAGTTCTCTGTTTTAACCTGTACAATTAGTTCTGCCCCAATCACAGTCATGCATTCTAATTGTTCAGCTTAGTTATTCCCACAAGTTACTGAATCTCCTTAGCTCCATTTTGAATTTTTAATGCTTACTCATGAGTGGGTTTATTCAGCACACATATAGTAAGGTTGATTGGGTTCTGTCTGACAATCATGAACTAGGTGTTGAAATATAGAGTTAAAATTTTTATTCCAGTAGTCTTTTAGCAAGTATAAAAAACCCCCACCAACTCCTCCATGGGATGTGTGTGTGTGGGGGCGGGGGGGTTGGGGGCTTTCTGTTCTCAGTATACTTCAGGTGCAAGTAGGAAAATACATGAAATGAGAACACTGCAGCTATTGCTTTCCACAGATGCCTGGGGTCAGCATGATGAATTATTCTCATTGGACTGCTCTGGAAAGTAGAAGAACTGGTCAATGATATTCATTTCCTTCTTGACCCCTCCTTCATCATCCTGAAAAATGACATGCACTTATTATGTTCTTTAGAAAGTTGGCATTCTCAGATGCATTTAAGATCCTCTCTAGGTTTTTTTATTCACCAACAAACTATATTCTCATGCCATTATGTTCCCCTCACCAGCCTCTAATCTAATGCCATAGTGACAAAATAAATAAATATTTATAGAATAAATAATTTGCCCACATTTATTTTAAACACTTTTTAGCATGTATTTTGTCATGCATATGCTTGCAGGTGTATCAGCAAGAATCTCAGTCCACAAACTTATGTGTAGAAACAAATAAAACCATATTTAATAATAAATTTTAGTTTAAAATCTTTATTTCAATAGGATTCAGAAACTTAATTGTAGTCAGTTTGGGGATTTCAGAATTTATTACTTTAACTTGTATCTAACTTATTGAGGAGTTGATGGAGAATACATATAGTGTCAAGAGAGGGCGAGGTGATCTATTATATCTTCAATATCATCTGCCTATGTAGGTATCTGCTGAGATGCCCATGACTCTATCTGAGCCTATATCAATGATTCTTGCTCTTATCTTTATGTCAACTATTTTTTTACAGCAACTTTATGGCTACTTTATGACACCCATGTGCTCCCAGAAATCACTTGGTAGTTCTATGTTATATGGTGTAGTAAAGCTCTGTGAGGCTGTCTAAGTCTTGTTCTGACAACTCACATTTGAGAAGCTTTTGCTACTTGTATACCTTATAGTCTTCCAAGGCTTTATCTGATAATAGGGACTAAATTTTCTATCTATTCAAAACAAAACTCTTATGTGTCTTTTTTTTCTGGCCCTTTCTCTTGTAACATTTGATATCTATATTCTCATCACTACCTCTCCATCATTTTTTAGTTCTCTCATCTTAGAAAATTATTTCCTTTTATGGTGGGGGATCATTGGGGTCTTTGCTTTTTCTCAAATATTGTCTGTTGTGAGCTATTTGCAAGGCTTCTGAAATTCAAATATCAACATGAAAGGCCTTTTGTTCCCCAATACTTTCTGCTGTTTCTTCTGTCTGCTAAAGCAAGTGAGCACAGAACTATTTGCTATTCAATGAGGGAAAGGGCAAAATGGAATTAAAAACTCTCAGGAAGAAATGATTGATATTTACAAAAATGTTAGTAGAAAAGGTATATCATTACTACTTAAGGATAATAAATTAGCATATGTATGCCTCATCATTTTTTTTCTCCTTTCTAGTATGTTCATTTGTCTTTGCAAGTTACATCTTTAAAAAAACCTAAGAACTCTCAACTTATCAAGAGTTATTTATTAAGCACACATTCTAGGCTTAACCATGCTCCTTTGAAGTGATTCAGGCAGTGAATAAATGTGAAAATCTATTTATTTATTTCTGTGGTTTCTTCAGATACTTTTCTTTTTCTGAAGTGGTCAATGATCATGAAAGGTCGACTCCCTGGTGTGTAAAAATGTAAATCTGAGCAAACAGTAGAAGTCAAATTACCTATCCAATAATAAATAGGAATATTAAGAAAATTCACAGTTATTCTTTTAAGTTCCTAGGTTAAATATCCCATAAAGATAATAGATAAATTTTATATTTTATGTTCAAAATTTAATATGCTGGACTTCATATTGTATTAGTCTATTATGTTTATATAAATAATGTAGTGAATTAAGAACTGGATAAGAAAGAGTTGCCTCCAGAATTTATGTTTGTTCTTTACCCTTCCTGAGACAAAGTTTTTTACATTGGTTTGATGTGCTGTAGGGGTTTAATCTTGTGTAATAATTAACTTTAATTGATTCACTGAAGTTTGTTAGCAAAATGCCTGAGCTTATTACATTCTACTAATAATTCTCCATGCTTTTCTAACTTAAGCATCATTATACTGCTAGGAAAGCAGACTAATGTTAAGGCATTCCAAACTATGTTTTTCGCTTGGTGAAATTTTGGGAAAGGTGCACACTATTCCATTTCACAATATTGCACCTAATGAATATCAATGGAAAGAATCTCTATTCTTAGAAGAGCCTTGGACCCTTGATTGAAGTTTCTATTCTTCTTTATAAAATAATTCATCTGTTAAATGGGGAAGGCAGAATAATCAGAGCTTCACTTACTAATGTGGGTACATATGGTTGATTTGAAGACAAGCAGAAAAATGGAACATTATTAAAAGTGTGTCATGCTTCAGAGACCCCTGGAAAGAAAACAAAGGGCTACCAATGAGAAAGAGAGGGCAATAGAAATAAAGTACAAAAAACAATTTAAGAGATAGAGAGAACCAAGATGATGGAACACATAAATGTTGTACTTGCCTCTTCCTGTGCTCACATTAAAATTAAAACTAAATAAAGAACCTGGAGAATTAACTCAAGTACAGCTGTACAGAAGTCCTATAGCTAAGGATATAAAGAAGAAGGCACATTGAGACTGGCAGAAAGGACTGAGAGACAGAATGAGTAACCTAAACCTGCATGTGACAATTGGGAATTGTGAGGGTTATCTTGGTGGCAGAGGTCCCCAATGGAAGAGCAAAGGACAACAGCTCCACACCTGTCTCCCAAGCTTGAAGTACTGATGATTTAAAGAGGCCCACTCAACACCTAGCTGTAAAACACAGGGAATTTTGACTATCTGAGTGAGGTAGAAGGCTGCAGGAAACCAAAACATTTTCTTAAAGAGCCTACACACAGAGTCACTTGCTAGCAGGCACTCACCCTGGGCTCTGGTGGAAAGACAGTGAGTGACTCAGGATGTATCAGAGACATACAGAAAGTGACTGAGTTGTGTGGCTTCAGGGTGGGAACTGGAAAAACAGTCACCATCTATTCTGTAGGATCCTTCTCTGGTCCTACAGGCAGGCAGACAACATCTTTTCTATGTTGAGTTGTCCATCACAGAGCAAAATTTGAATCTGCATTGGTCTGGTAAATTCTGCTTGATCCACTTTGGTGACTTCCTGGGATCCAGCCCTACCCAACTTGCATAATGCGAGAAGCACTTTCTTACCAAGTATCCAGATCCACATTCATTGCACTGTTTCTTAAACAACTCTTGGAGGTCTGCAGGCCCAAGGTGGATGTTGGTTGGCCTTAGTGTGCTCTGAGACTTTTACTGAGTAACTTCACACTCAGTGCTGGAATAATACCAGAAACTATATTAATCTGGTGAATACCACTTATTACACCCTGGTGACTCCTTGAGACCCTGCTTAACCCAACTTGTGTACCACAGGAGGCTCTATCAGTGGCTGAACCTTACAGGACCTGGCAGACAGCAAAAGAACTTGAGGTTCTCTGAGCTTTTTGTAAAGCTTCCAGGTCCAGTTTTGCTGGCAGCCATCTTTGGTTCACAGAGTAGTCTTTCCCATTCGTGTCCAGGTCCAACACAGGCAGTAATTAACCACAGATTTCTTTGTAGCTCCTAGCAGGGAGTTAGGAGCTGATCAGAGACAGTGTATAACCTACAGATGGATTGGGACCTCTTGGGAGAGGCAGACAAAGCATACCTGGAGGTTGGCTTCAGATCACAACACAGCACCACACAATTAACCCCACAAGTGACACACAGAAAAGGTGGTCACAATAGGCACCAAAAATCATTGGGGTGAATCCCGCTTCGTGGGATAATCCCCCTCACATTAGCCTATAAACTGTGGATGTGGTGAAACCCTGCAGCCAGTCATCCTGAGAGTCAATCCCACCCACTGATATGCCAGTAGTGTGATTAATGCTCATCTATAATAAGAGTGCACACACAACCTGTACAAGTGACACTCTAGAAGTAACTAGTGCAGGTGACCATGGAGACAGTGCCATTGGAACCCACAGGGGCACCTACCAGCCAAGGCCATCCAGCCAAGACTGGGATACATAGGAGATATATGTAATAGATATAAACAAACAAAGAGATTCAGCAAAAATGAGAAAGCAAAGAAATATTTCCCAAAATTAAGAACAAGAACAAACTCCAGAAAAGAACTAATCAAAATGGGGCAAAAGCAATCCCATAGATACAGAATTCACAACAATAGTTACAAGGGTGCTCCAGGAATTTAATGAAAAATTTAACAAAGAAATAGCAAAAAAGACATAGGAACCCTGAAGAAGAACCAGTCAGAAGTCAAGAATATAATAAATGAAATGAAAAATGCACTAGAAGGAATCAATAGCAGACTAGATGAAGCAGGGGATAGAATCAGCAACTTGTAAGACAAAGTAGCAGAAAACATCTACTCCATAGAGCAAAAATTAAAAAAGAAATAAATAAAAGAGAATAGTTTAAGAGATCCCTAGAACAATATTAAGCCTAACAACATTCATAGGGGTACCAGAAGGAGAAGAGAGAAAGCAATGGATTGAGAATTTATTTGATGAAATAATGACTAAAAACTTTCCTAATCTGGAAAAAGAAAAGACATGCAAGCCCAAGAAGAACAGAGAGTCCAAAATAAGATGAACCCAAACAGGCCCACACCAAGACATATCATAATTAAAATGCAAAAGGTTAAAGACAAAGAAAGAATCTTAAAAGCACCAAGAAGAGTAAAGCAGTTAGTTACCTACAAGTGAACTTTCATAAAAATGTCACCTGATTTCTCAACAGAAGCTTTGCAGGTCAGAAGGGATTGACACAAAATAGTCAAAGTGATAAAAAACAAGAACTTACAACCAACACTACTCTACCCAACAAGGTTATCATTTAAAATTGAATGAGAGATAAAGAGCATCCCAGATAAGAAAAAGCTAAATGACTTTATTACCAAATAAACAGTATTACAAGAAATGTTTAAAAAAACTTTTTGAAGAAGAACAAGGGAAAAAACAGAACATAAAGATGAATAATAAAATGGCAATAATTATGTATGTATCAATAATCACTTTAAATGTAAATGGATTAAATTCTGTAATTAAGAGATATAGGGCAGATGAATAAATAAGAAACCAAGACCTGTACATATGTTGACTACAATAGACCCACTTTGGATAAAAAGAAACACACAGACTGGATATAAAAAGACAGAAAAAATATTTTGTGCAAATGAAAATGAAAAAAAGCTGGGATAGGAATAATTATATCACACAGAAATAGACGTTAAAACAGAGACTATAATAAGGGACAAGGAAAGACATTTTATAACAATAAAGGAACCAATCCAAAATGAGGATATAAGTCTTATGACATTTATGCAGCCAACATATGAGTACCTAAATATATAAAGCAAATATTGACTAACATAAACAGAGACACAACAGACAAATTTAACACTACATTGACACCATTGGACAGTTTTTTCAGACAGAAAATCAATAAGGAAATAGGGATCTTAAATGACACACTATACCAGATAAATTAAATTGATATTTTAGAGCATTTCATCTCAAAAAAAGGGGAATATACATTCTTTTCAAGTGCATATGGAATATTTTCCAAGACAGATCACATGTTAAACTGCAAAGCATGTGTCAATAAATTTAAGAAGTTTGATATCATATCAGTTGTCTCCCTTGACCACAATGGTATGAAACTAGACATCAATTACAAAAAAAACAAACAACAAAAAAAAGCTAACTAAAAATATAAAAACACATGGAGGATAAATAACATACTACAAAATAATGAATGAGTTAACAGTGAGATCAAAAAAGAAATCAAAAGTTACATTGAAAAAAATGACAACAAATACACAATGATCCAAAATGAATGGAACACAGCTGAAGCAGATCTAAGAGGGATATTCATAGCAATACAAGCCTATCTCAAGAAAGAAGAAAAAATCTCAAATAAATGCCTAACTTTACAAGTAAAGAAAGTAGAAACAAGGTAACAAACATACCCCAAAGTGAGTAGAAGAAATAAAATGATAAAGATGATAGTGGAAATAATAGAAATGAAGTATAAATAAATAAGAAATGATCACTAAAACCATGAGCTGTTCTTAAAAAAATAAACAAAACTATAAACTTTTAAACAGACTTATCAGGAACAAAAGATAGAGGACCCAAATTAATAGAATCAAAATAAAAGAGGAGGAGTGACTACTGACATCACAGAAATACAAAACATTATTTGAAATATACTGTGAGCAATTATATGCCAACAAATTAGATAATATGGGGGAAATGAATAAACTTCTAGATGCATATAATCTTCCAAGCCTGAATCAAGAAGAAACAGAAAATCTGAACAGACCAATTAATGCAAATGAAATAGAATCATTAATCAAAAATTTCCAATAAACAAAAGTCCTGGACCTGATGGCTTTACAGGTGAATTTTTACCAAACATTCATAATAGAATTAACACCTATTCTTTAAAACATATTACAAAAAATTCAAGAGGCAAGAAGTCTCCCAAGCTCATATTTTAAAGGCACCATTACCACAATTCCAAAACTAAACAAAAACCTTATTCAAAAATTAAACCATAGTCCAATAACCCTTATGAACACAGATGCAAAAATCTTAAACAATATTAGAAAACCAAATTCAGCAATAAATTAAAAAGATTATACATTATGATCAAGTGGGATTTATTCCTGGTATGCAAGGTTGGTTCATAATCTGCAAATCATCACATAAAGAAAATGAAATATACTAAATATAGAAAAAGCATTGACAAAATTTAGCATCCATTTGTGATAAAAACACTCAGCAGAGTGAGAATAGAGGGAACATATCTCAATATAATAAGGGCTATATGATAAAAAACCCATAGCTAATATCATACACAATAAGAAATAGCTAAAAGCATTCTTCTTAAGATCAGGAACAAAACAAGGATGTTCACTTTCACCACTTTTATTCAAAAGAGTATTGGAAGTCTTAGCCCCATGCTCCAAAAAAGTAAAACTCTAATTATTTGTAGATGACATAATACTATATAGAGAATCCTAAAAATTGTACTGATAAACTATTACAATGAACAAATTCAATAAAGCATCAGGATACAAAATTAATATTCAGATATCAATTGGAATTTATACACCAATAATAAATAATTGGAAGGAGAAATTAAGTAAACTATCCCATTACAATTAAAGAAAAATACCTAGAAATTAAGAAAAGAGATGAAATACCTATAATTGAAATATTTTAAGACATTGAAGAAAGAAATTGAAGAAGATACAAATAAATAGAAACATATTCAGTGCTCATGGATAGAAAAAAATTGACATAGTTAAAATGCCCATGCTACCCAAAGCAATCTATAGATTTAATGCAATCCCTATCAAAATACCAATGGAATTTTTTAGAAAACTAAAATAAATAATCCTAAAATATATACAGAAGAGTAGAAGACCCCAAATAACAATGGCAGTTTGAAAAAAAATAGAAAAAAGATGGAAGTATCATGCTACCTAGTATCAAACAATACTACAAGGCCATGGTTTTGAACATACCAGGTTAGTAGCATAAAAACAGACACATAGATTGATAGAATAGAATACAGAGCTCAGAAATAATCCAATGCTTATGTGGTCATTTAATTTATGACAGAAAAGGCAAGAAAATACAATGGGGTAAAATCAGTTTATTTAATAGATGATTCTGGGAAAACTGGACAGATGCATGCAAAAAATGAAACTGGACCACCTTCTTAATCCATATACAAAAATAAAGTAAAAATGGATTAAAGTTAAACATAAAACCCCACAGCAGAAAACTCAAAGAAGCCACCATAGGCAGTAATCTCTCCTGCATTGCTTAGTGTTATTTTTTTCTGATATATCTCTTTGGGCAAGGGAAACAAAGAAAAAATAAACTAATGGAATTACATCAAACTAAAAAGTTTTTTTTCACAGCAAAAAACAAAACAAAACAATAACAACAAATTAAAGGACAGACTACTGGATGGGAGAAGATATTTGGCAATGATACATCTGATAATGGATTAATATTCCATAATTTATAAAAGACACATACAACTCAACACCAAAAAGACAATCCATTTTGAAAATGGACAGAGCTTCCTTATCCAGTTATCTATTGAAGGGCACTTTGGTTGTTTCCATGTCTTGGTCACCATGAACAGTGCTGTGATGAACATTGGGGCACATGAGTCTTTGCAGACTGAAGTTTTCAAGTTTTTTTTTTCTACCCAGAAGGGGGATTGCTGGATCATATGGTAATTCCATTCCCAATTTTCTGAGGAACTTCCACACCAAAGCTGTGGCACATATACACAATGGAATATTACTCAGCTATAAGAAAAGATGAAATATTGCCATTTGTGACAAAATAGATGGACCTAGAGACTATCATTCTAAACGAAACAAGCCAGTCAGAAAAAACCAAGAACCATAAGACTTCACTCACATGTGGAATATAAAACTGAAAGCAACAAAGAAAAATCAAACAAAAAAATCTCATGCACACAATCAATAGTTTAAAGGTTATTTGGGAGAAAGAAGGGTAGGAGTGGGAGAAGAGGGAGGGGGCAGGAGAGGAAGGAGGGGGAGCCAAATATATGGTGATGGAGAGAGAACTCACACTGGGTGGTGAACATATAATACAACAGATAGACAATGCACCATAGAATTGTACACCCGGAATCTACGTAACTCTTGTTAACCAATGTCACCACAATAAGTCTAACAATAAAAATATTTTTAAAAAATGGACAGAGGACCTAAATAGACATTTCTCCAAAGAGGACACACAGATTACCAATAAACATTTAAAAAGATGCTCAATATTGCTAATCATCAGAGAAATGCAAATAAAAACCACAGTATTACCTCACACCTGTCAGGATGGCTATCATCAATAAATCAAGGAATGGCAAGTGTTGTTGAGGATGTGGAGAGAATGAAACCCTTGTGCAATATTTATGGGATTTCAAATTGGTGAAGCTACTATGAAAGACAGTATGGAGAATTCTCAAAAAATAAAAAAATATAACTACCTCATGACTCAACAATTCCAATTCAAGTAATTTTCCAAAAACATGAAAACACTAATTCACAAATATATATGTCCCTCTATGTTAACTGCTGTGCTGTTGACAATAGCCAAGATATGAAAGCGACCAAAATGCCCATCAATAGACAAGTGGATAATGAATATTTGGAAAATACAGCTAATGGAATATTATTCAGTCATAAAAAATAAAATCTTGCCATTTGTGACAATATGGATTGACCTAGAAAATATTGTGCTAAGTGAAATAAGTCTGAGAGACAAAGGCAAATATCGTATGATTTCACTTACATGTGGAATCTAAAGAACACGATATACAAAAGAAGAAAGAAAACTAAAGCAGACTTAGAGATACAGAGAACAAATTGTTGATTACCAGATGGCAGGGGTTTTGTGGGGCTGAATGAAAATGGAATGAATTAAGAAGTATGAATTGATAGTTACAAAATAGTCAGAGTTGTAAAGTACAGTAAAGGGAATATAGTCTGCAATAACTATGTATTATGCCAGGTGGGTATTAGATCAATTTGGGCAATCACTTCAAAAATTATATGAATATCTAATCATTAATTCGTACACCTGACATTAATATATAATCATATTGAATGTCAACATAATTGAATAAGAAAAAATGAAAGTAGTCTTGAAAAATCTTTAGAAAATAAAATTGAAGAATGAATTCAACAAGAGAATATAACCCTTGTAAACATTTATTCATTTATCTGGTTTAGTGTGTCATTTAAGGTCTCTGTTTTCTTATTGATTTTCTGTCTGCAAGATCTGTTCATTGATATCAATGTAGGGTGAAAGTTCATGAGTCTGATTGTATTATTGTCAATCTCTCCCTTTATGTTTATCAATATTTGCTTTTTATATTTAGATAATTTTATGTTGGGTGCATAAATGTTAACAAAGCTTATGTCCTCTTGTTGGATTGATTTATTTATCATTATGAAATGTTTTTCTTTGTCTCTTCTTATAGCCTTTGTTTTAAAGTTTGTATTTTTCTCATATAAGTATTGCTACTTCAGCTTAATACTTGTTTCCATTTGCATGAAATATATTTTCCATCCCTTTACTTTCAGTCTATGTGTGTCTTTCAATCTGAGGTGGGTCTCTTGTAGACGGCATATATATAGCTCTTGTTTTCTTGTCTATTTAGCTACCCTATGCCTTTTGATTGGAGGATTTAATCCACTTCCAAAGTGATTATTGATAGGTGCATAGTTATTGCCATTTTAATATTCTTATTTATGTTTTCCCCATTTTTCTTGTTAAAGGAGTCCCTTTCACATTTCTTATACTGTTTATGTAGTAATAAATTTATTTAGCTTTTTTTTTTTTTACTGAGCATCTATTTATGTCTCCTTCAATATTAAATGATAGCCTTGTTGAGTAGAGTAGTGTTGGTTGTTGGTTTTTGCTTTTCATTTTCAATATTTCATGTCAATCCCTTCTGGGTGCAAAGTTTCTGTTGAGAATTCAGCTGAAAGTCTTATCAATGCTTCCATGTAGGTAACTAACTGTCTTTCTCTTGCTGCTTTTAAGATTCTTCTTTTATATTTAACCTTTGGCTTTTAAAATATTATATGTATTCCTGTTGTCCTATTTGGGTTTATCTTGTCTGGGACTCTCTGTGCTTCCTGAAATTTTAGAAGGGGTGGTGTGGTCAGAAAATTCACAGAATAGGGAGTTATCAGAGAGGTGGGAGTACAAAGCACACGTTTTGATTGTGTGTTTTATTATTAGTATACGTGTCAAATTTCAGCCTACTTGCATTTTCTTGTTCGTTCAGATGTCACCAAAAAAACATATGAAACTTGAAAGAAAACCTCAAGCATGGATAAAATTGAATTTCACACCATCATTTAGTTCTTCACAAAACAAGGGCAAACACTTCAAATGATTTTGAAAGAGATGTTAGCATTTTACTGGGACTATTGCCCTGAGGAATTCATGCTTTACAAGTTGCATAGCCTTTCCAGCAAGGCAGAGAGTCAATTGAAGATGACCTGTGTCTGGGATGCCATGTTGAGGCCACTTCATCAGACATTGTAAAAAAAGTTGAAAGACTTGTAGAGGAAGATGCCAGATTGAATAAAAAGCAGATTGCAAAAGTGGTTGGAGCTTTACTGACAACCATTTTGAATATTTTCCATCAGCATCTAAGAATGTCAAAGATCAATGCAAGATGGGTACTGAGAATGCTAATGCCACTTCAAAAACAGCAATACCTCTAAGTGTTCAGGACAGTTTTTGGACCTCTGCAGAGAAAACAAAGATGAAGTTTTGAACCAAATTTTCACTGGAGATAAAACTTGTGTTCATCATTATGAGCCTGAGTCAAAACAGGAATCCATGCAGTGGCATGAAAGGGCATGCCATCCATGAAAAAGTTCAAGGTGTCACGATTCGCTGAAAAAATCATGGCTACTGTTGTTTGAGATATGGAGAGTATTCTGATAATTGATTACAAGGATAAGGCTGTCAAAATTACTGGAGAGTACTATTCCAGTCTGGTGAAACTGTTAAAAGAATCTGTGAAAAAATAAAGAAGAAAATGGACAAAGAGAATGCTGCTATTGCATGACAATGTGCTTGTGTGCACAACAGTAGTATGTTGGCTACTCTTCATGACTGTGGCCTCCAGATAGCAAAACACCTTCCCTAAAGTACAGACCTGGCTCCATCTGTTTATTATTTGTTCCCATTTATGAAAAAACAGCATCATGGGAAAAAGTTTACAGATGATGAAGAGGTTGAAGCTGCGATGTTAAAGCCAAAACAAAATATTTTTTGAGACTATAAATAAACTTATTGAAAGATCTGAAAAGTGTATTAGGGTTAAGGGTGAACATATTGAAAATAAAAAAAATAGTATTTTTATGCTCTTCTTTCCTTTATTCTACAAATTTCTTGATCACACCTCATATGTCTATTTTCATTCCCTGGTTAGGGAAGTTTACAGTCATTTGTTTTAAAAATAGGTTCTTGATTTCTTACTTTCTCTCTACCACTATGAAGTGAATATTGTTATGCTGGGTGTTGTTTAAGGGGTTCCTTAAACTATCCTCATTTTTTGTGTTCTTTTTTTTTTCATTTCTAATTGGATGTTTTTTGCTACCTTGTCTACCATATTGCTAATGTGATCTGTTTAATCTGCTGTTGATTCTTTTCTAGTGTATTTTTCACTTAGGTTATTTAGTTCTTCATTTCTGATTGACTTAGTTTTGTTTTCTGTGTCCTTTTTTATGCTTATTATGTCTTTTTTGAAGTTCTCACCAAGTTTCTTATTTATCCTTACAAGCATTGCTTTGAACTATCTGGTAGAATTTTTGCTTTTGTTTTGTTTAGTCTTTTTTTGGAGTTTTCTCTTGTTTTTAAGTTTGGGATATATTTCTTTGTCTCCTCATGTTGACTGCCTCTCTGTGTTTGTTTCTATGTATTAGGTTGATATTCCGTATGTTCCGGTTTTGAGTGTGGCTTTAAGTTGTAGGTGCTTTGGGGCCCAGTGGTGCAGTTTCTCTAAGCAGGGTCTTCCAGTAGTGTCTCTTCTGGTTTTTATGTATGCCTTCCTGTTGTAGTTGAGCCTCAATTGCTGTTGGCAAGTCAGTGGGTTGGGTTGGCCCTCAGGCTAACTGCATGTGATTGTTGGCCACAACTACAGTTTACAAGCTGCTGTGTGGGGGCTAACCCAATGAAATAGGATTTACTTCAAGTTGTTCTGGCATCTGCTGAGACAACCCTTTGGGTGTGTCACTTGTGAAAAAAAGTTAGGTTGTGTTTGTTGTGTGTGAAACCTCTTGGGAGAGACTCTGGTGCAGGCCACATTTAGCTGCTGTGTGTAACTTGTTCATGGTTATCTGGTAGGAGTTACAAAGCAATCCATGGTTTGTTGCTGACTGTGGTGGACCTGTTGGCATGTCAAAGAGACTATGATGCATACTGAGGCCAGCTTTCCATAGTACCAAGCCTGAGGAAGGTCAGGAAAAGGCCCAGGGCACCCCAAACTTTGTACCCAACTAATGGCTCAGTAGCTGAAAGAACCTCCAATGGTATGCAAATTAAGTGAGGCTGGGTTTCAGGGAGTCACCAGGGTGGAGCAAATGGTGTTCACTAGGTTAACACAGTCTCAAATTTGGTACCAGTGCTGAGCCTGGGAACATTTAGCAAAAGGCACAGAGCAAATTGAGACCAGACACCACCACCTGGATCCTGCAGACCCATGAGAGTTACATAAACGACAGAAACAGAAGTCAATGCCACCTGTCTACCACTAAAATAACCTCAGGTAATGTGTGAGTTGGTTGGGGCAGGGTACCAGAGAGTCACTAGGGTGGAACCAGGAGAGTTCATCAGGCCAACGCAGATTCAGATTTGGCTGGGTTGGGGGAGGGCTTTACACAAAAAATATGGAACCCACTGCTGAATGCACAGGACAAGGGCTTAATACAGCCACAAAGGCCACCATCTCTTCATCCCTCACCCTGAAGCCACAAAACTCAGTATCTCCCTGTATTTGTCTGTCTGGTGTCTCCTGAGATGCTATTCCTCCACGGGAACCTAGGTTGAGTTCCTGGGAGGAAGAGAGTCTGTATGTGGGACCTTTAAGAGGATGCCTTGATTTTCAGCAGCCTTTTGTCCTGTCTGGGTGGAAAGAATCCCCACTAATTTATATGTCCATATGGCATAGGGGCTCCTTTTCCCAGCACTAGTGCCCTGGGCTGGGGAGCATGGTGTGGGGCTAGGTCTTATTATTCCTCATGAGGAACCTCCAAAGCCAAGAATTACCTTCTGTTTTACAAGTGCCCCTCATGGGTGTGAGGTCAGCCAGTCTTGTGTCTCTGCTTGTCCTACCAGTCTCGACATAGCTTCTTTATATTTTTGAATATAGGACTTGTGTTCTTGTCTTCAGATGGTTCTTCAGGTATTTGTATAATTTAGTTGTAATTTTAATGTGGTCATTGGAGGAGGCAAGCACTGTTCTTTTCTACTTCACCATCTTGACTAGAACTCTTTATATACACTACATTTCAAGAAGGGAATAATAGGAACAGAGAGATAGGAAGAGAAATAGATATGTATTTGAAGGTATTTGTGTTCTGTTCTCCTCCCCCCCCCCCCCGCCTCATCCTATTGGGCCAAATCTGAGGGATGGTAAAACTTGAGAAAATCCCACTTAAAGGTTGAGGAAATCAAAAGCGGAAGGATTTTAGCTTTACATTCTGGGTGGGTAGAGACCAGTGAGCTGGAAAGCCTGCTTGAGCAATTTACTTTCTTTCTGCCCAATGCAGCAGTCTTATGTTAAAAGTGTATTGTATGGCAGAGCTTGGCAATAAACAATAAAAAATAAGTCTCTAATACTCTTATCACCTGTCAGTCCTCAAACCCTAAGTCTTTTTAACCATTCAGGGGCATGAGAGACCATATTAAAAGATCCTGTGGTATCCTGAAAGTTATTTGTGAGAAAGAAAGGAAAATATGTGTGTCTAAGACAATTTTTATATAAGATGAGAGGATTCTATGTATGATTACAATAGCCTCTGCCATAAATTGAGATTTGTAATACCTCTTACTGGCTCATTAGTACAAAAGAGCTAAGTAGGAGCTAAATATCCATAAGACAAACAATTTACACTCATGGCAGGTTGATGCACTAATGACTTCTAATTTATTCAGGCATTCCTGATATGCTTTAATGGCAACCTTTGTATTGGTTTCAGACTTGTCCTGGTCCCTTGATTTGGTCAATGAGGCAACACAAAATGTGATGGCAAGTAGAAACTTGAAGGAATGCTTACGTGTTGGAGTTTCCCTCCTCTTGCTTCTGTTGGAACTCTTGATCACTCTGCAGTAAGCTTGTTGGATTATAAAAGACATGTGGTCCAGTTACTGTCTCATCCCAGCCAACAGCCAGCTGATCTCTATGTGTATGAATAAGGTCCTTGACTGCTGGCTGACTGTAGGTGCATAAATGAATGTAGCCTAAATTGCTTTCCTAGAGTTCTGAGATAAATAAATGATGGTTATTTTAGCTACAAAATTTTGAGTATGTTTATTAAACAGCAAACACTAAACTGAAACAAAGCACTGTGCAATATATGTGTCTAAAAAAAGGTGACATTAGTTACAACTGGAGCAATAAGAAAGCAAAGGCAATACAGTGGCACTTCACTTAACTGCCTTCCATTCCCAAACATACACAGACCTAATCATTGATCCTGAGGAAGGAGAGAAACAAAGGCAAATATCTTAATTATGACTGAGAATTGCACTTGAACTGACTGAGAAATTACTAAATTTACCTGGACATATGTCTTCTTCAATTTATTCTTTTGTAAAATGAAGATAATACTATTTATCTCATAAGGTTATTGAGATGAAAAAGAAGTTAATCCATGCATAACACTAATTACAATGTCTGATACATAATAAGCACTCAGTAAAAATTAGCTCTTATTAGTTTCCCTAAAACATTATTTTTCATACCACTAATCCTCTTCAATTCAAACACTTTAATGATTCTCTATCATCCAACTTTCTTTGCCATTTAGAGCCTTCTCTGAATTTTAATATATAGCAATATACAATATAATAAAAGGAGATATATGGTCAGTTCGTATAGTTCCAAATGCATCTCTCTAAATAGCTCTTGGAAGTGGCAATGTGTGGTGGCAAGAACACTAGCTTGAATATCATTTACACTTGAGGTTGAATTTCTATTCACTTACAGTATAATTTTAAGCTATTTGGTCTTCAGTTTTTTTTTCTATAAAATTCAGATAAGTGCAAAAATGTATGTATACTCATTTGACACTATACATAGTTTTTATAATATTATTGGCTATATTCCCCAATCTATAATTTACATTCCAATGATGATCTTGTAACTACCAATTTGTATTTCCTAAATACCTTCACCTTTCTCAACCATCCACCCAACCCCCCTCACTTCTAACAACCATCAGTTTGCCCTCCATATCTATGAGCCAATTTCTCTTTTGTTTGTTCATTTATTCTTTCTTTATATTCCATATATAAGTGAGATCCTATGATATTTGTCTATCCCAGTTTGATTTATTTCACTTAGTATAATGCCCTTTTGGTCTATTCATATTGTTGCACATGGTAACATTTCATTTTTTATGACAGAGTAATATTTTGTTGTATATATGTAGCATAATTTCTTTATTCAATAATCTATTGATGAACATTTTGGTAGCTTTCATGTCTTGGCTATTGTGAATAGAGTTGCAGTAAACATGAAGTTTCTTTTTGAATTAATTTTTTTTATTTCTTTAGATAAATACCCAGGAGTGGAATTGCAGAGTCATAAAGTAGTTCTATTTTTAATTTTTTGAGGAACTGGCATACTGTTTCTCATAGTGGCTGCAGCACATTGCAGTCCCATCATGAGTGCACAAAGGTTCCCTTTCCTCCACATTCATACTAAACCTTGTTGCTTCTTACTTTATTATGATGGACATTCTGACAGGTGTGAGGTGATTGATGTATTATTGTGGTCTTAATTTGCATTTCTCTGATGATTAGTGACATTGAGCACTTTTTTATATATCTATTGACCATCTGTATGTCCTCTTTGAAGAAATGTCTATTTAGGTCCTCTGCCCATTTCTTACTAGGATTGTTTGTGATTTTGGTGTTGAGTTGTGTGAGTTTTTTATACTCATATGTATCATCAGTAAGTATCTTCTCCCATTCAGTATAATGTCTTTTGTTTTGTTGATGGTTTCCTTTGCTGTGCAATAACATTTTAGTTTGATGTAGCCCTACTAGTTTTTTCCCCCTTGCTACAAAAGATATATCAGTAAAAATATTACAAAGGGTAATGTCTGAGAATTTACTTTCTAAATTTTTTTCTAGAAATATTATAGTTTTGGATCTTACATTTAAGTCTTTAATTCATTTTGAGTGTATTCTTGTATATGGAGTAAGAAGGTTATCCAGTTTAATTTTTTTGTGTGTATCTGTCCAGTTTTTCCAGCATCATTGATTGAATAGACTGTCTACTCCAATTCTTAAATTCTTCGTTACAGATTAAATGACCATTCAGACATGGATTTATTTCTGATCTTTTGATTATGTTTTATTGATCTATGTGTCTGTTTTTATTCCAGTACCATGTTTTTTATTATTACATTTTTTAGGTGACATTTGTTAGTAACATTATATAGGTTTCAAGTGTACAATTCTATAATACATCATCTATATATTGCATTATGTGCTTAACACCCAGGGTCAGTTGTCCATCACCATATATTTTACATCCTCTTCCCTCTCCCACTCCCCTCCCATTTTACTATGTGATAGCCACTAAAATGTTGTCTATGTCTATGAGTTTTTTTCTTGTTGATTGTTTATCTTGTTTCTTAGTTGCTATCTGTTTTATATCCCACATATGAGTGAAGTCATATGGTTCTTTACTTTTTCTTTCTGACTTATGTCACTTAGGGTGATAATCTCAAAATCCATACATGGTGTTACAAATGGTTGTATTTGATCTTTCCTTGTGGTCAAGTAATATTTAATTGCATATATTACCATGCTGTTTTGATTACTATGGCCTTGTAGTAGAGTTTGATATCATTAGCGTGATACTTTCAGCTTTGTTCTTCCTTCAGATTGCCTTAAATATTCTAGATCTTTTATGATTCTATATAAATTTTAGAATTTTTTGTTTCATTTTGTGAAAAATGACATTGGTATTGATAAGGATTTCACTCAATCTATAGATTTCTTTGGGTAATGTAAACATTTTAACTATGTTAATTCCTTCTGTCTATGAACATGGTATATATTTTTATTAACTATATCTTCTTTAATTTCTCTCTTCAGTGTTTTATAATATTATATTCTGAGTACATATCTTCTGATTTTACTTAAATTTATTCATAAGGTTTTTTTTATTCAAGTATAAATGAAATTGTTTTCTAGATTTCTTTTTCTGATAGTTCATTATTGCTATATAGAAATGCAAGCAATTTCTGAATATTAATTTTGTATCCTGTTACTATACCTAATTGATTTATTAGTTCTAATAGTTTTCTTGTGTACTCTTGGGGGTTTTCTAAACATATAGTATCATGTCATCTGCAAATAATGACAGCTTTACTTCTTCCTTTCCAATTTGGATGGATTTTATTTCTTTTTCTTTTCTGATTACTGTGGCTAAGACACCCAGTACTGTGGTGAATGAAAAGTAGTAAAAATGTACATCCTTGTCTTTTTGCTGACCTTAAAAAGAATGCCTTTGGCTTTTTGCCATTGAGTATGACATTAGCTGAGTTTGTCATAAATGGTCTTTATTATGTTGAGATATGTTCCTTCTGTTGTCACTTTGCTGAGAATTTTTAATCATAAATCATGTTGGATTTTGTCAAATGCTTTTTCTGCATCTATTGATGTTACCATATTGTTTTTATATTTCATTTTGTTTATATGGTGTGTCACATAATTAATTTGCAAATATTGAACCAATTTTCCACACCATGAATGAATCATACTTGTTTATGATGTATAGTCTTTTAAATGTATTACTGAATTTGTTTTGCTAATATTTTGTTTTTAACCAATATTTTGTTCTTTAGGATATTTGTACCTATGTTTATCAGGGATATTGACCTATAGTTTTCTTTTATTGTAACATCATTGTCTGGTTTTAGAATCAGAATAATTGTGGCCTTGTAAAATGAGTTTAGGAGTCTTTTCTCCTCTTGAAATTTTTTGGAATTATTTGATAAAATTAGTGTTAAGTTTTTTTGTGTGTGAATGTTTGGTAAAATTTGGGGGAGTCAAATATGTGGTGATGGAAAGGGAAGTGACTCTAGGTGTTTAGCACACAATGCAACACACAGATAATGTATTGTAGAATTGTGCACATGAAATCTATATAATTTTACTAACCAATGTTACCCCAATAAATTTAATAAAATTTAATTTAAAAACTTACCTATGAAGCCATTTGGTCCAATAGCTTTTTTGTTTTGTTTTGTTTCATTTTGTTTCTTAGTGGAAGCTTGCTTGTTGGAAGCTTGTTGATTCTTCAGTAGAAATTGATTGGTTCAGATTTTCTGTTTCTTTTTGATTCAACTTTGGAAGATTGTATGCTTGTAGGAATTTATCAATTTATTTTGGATTATTCAATTTGTTGGCATACCGTTGTTTGTAGAATTTTTCTAACATGTTTTTGGATTTTCGTGATGTCTACTCTCACTTCCCCTTTTTCATATCTAATTCTATTTATTTGAGTTCCATCTCTTTTTTTATTGATGAGTCCACTTAAATGTATATCAATTTTGTTTATATTTTCCAAACACGAGCTCTTGCTTTACTTGATTCTTATGTATTATTATTTCCACTCTGACTTTACTATTTCCTTCTTTGTAGTCATTTTTAACTTTAGTTGGTGTTATTTTTTCTTCTTCCTGTTTTTTCTTTAAATTCATTTTTATTGTTAGACTTATTAGGGTGACATCTGTTAGCAAGGATTATGTAGGTTTCAGGCATACAATTCTACAGTGCATTGTCAACTTGATGTATAATAAGTTCACCACCCAATGTGACCTCTCTTTCCATTGCCCTATATTCAGCTTTCCCCCACCCTCTCCCCTTTCTCCCCTCCCCATCCCACTGGTACCAAAACAAACATTAAACTATTGATCATGTCTATGGGTTATTTGTTTCTTCATTTCTTTTTTCTTTGCTTTCAGTTTTATATTCCGCATATGAGTGAAGTCATACAGTTCTTAGTTTTTTCTGCCTGGCTCATTTCCCATCCATTTTGTAGCAAATGGCAATATTTCATGTTTTCTTATATCTGAGTAATATTCCATTGTGTATATGTACCACAACTTCTTTATCCAGTCATCTGTCGCAGGGCAGTTTGGTTGTTTCCATTTTTGGCCACTGTGAACAGCGCTGAGATGAACATTGGGGTACATAAGACTTTGCGGACAAACGTTTTCAAGTTTTTTGTGTAGATCCCCAGAAGGGGGATTGCTGGGTCAAATGGTAGCTCCATTCCCAATTTTCTGAGGAAACTCCACACTGCTTTCCACAGTGGTTGTACTAGTTTGCACTCCCACCAACAGTGTACCAGAGTTCCTCTTTCTCCACATCCTCTCCAGCACTTGTTGTTCCTTGTCTTGTTGATAATAGCCATTCTCACAGGTGTGAGGTGGTATCTCATTGTGGTTTTGATTTGCATTTCCCTGATAGCTAATGAGGATGAGCACTTCTTCATATGTCTGCTGGCCATTTGTATTTCTTCATGGGAGAAATGTCTGTTTAGTTCTTCTGCCCACTTTTCAATTGGGTTGTTTGTTTTTTGTTGTTAAGTCTTATTAGGTCTTTATATATTTTAGATATTAGATCCTTATCTGATGCATTATTTGCAAATATTTTCTCCCATTTAGTTGGCTGTCTCTTTGCCTTGTTGATGGTTTCTTTTGCTGTGCAGAAGCTTTTTAGTTTGATGTAGTCCTATTCATTTATTTTTGCTTTTACTTCCCTTGCCTTTGAGGACAGGTTCATGAAGTCTTCCTTGAGTCCTAGGTCTATAAGTTTAGTACCACTATCTTCTTCTATACAGTTTATTGTTGCAGGTCTTATATGACGATCTTTAATCCATTTTGAGTTAATTTTTGTATATGGAGAGAGTTCATAGCTCAGGTTCATTTTTTGCATATGTTTTTCCAGTTTTCCCAGCACCACCTACTAAAGAGGCTGTCTTTTCCCCATTGTATGTTTTTTGCTCCTTCATCAAAAATTATTTGTCCTTAAATTTGTGGGTTCATTTCTGGGTGTTCAGTTCTATTCCATTGGTCTCTATTTCTGTTCTTCTGCCAGTACCAAGCTGTTTTGACTATTGATGCTTTGTAATATAAATAGATGTCAGGAAGTGTCATGCCTCCAGCCTTATTCTTTTTATGTAGTATTGCTGTGGCAATTCGAGGTCTTTTATGGTTCCATATAAATCCAATAATTCTTTTATCTATTTCATGAAAGTATGATTGTGGGATTTTGATGGGTATTGCATTAAATCTGTAGATTGTTTTGGGCAGAATGGCCATTTTAACAATGTTAAGTCTTCCTATCCATGAACAGGGGATATTTTTCCACCTCTTAAAGTCTGTTCCAATTTCTTTCAAATGTGTCTTATAGTTTTCTGTGTATAAGTCTGTCATGTTCTTTGTTAATTCCCAGGTATTTTATTCTTTTTGTTGTAATAGCAAAAGGAATTGACTCCCTCATTTCTTTTTCTGAGGATTCATTGTTTGTATAAAGGAATGCTGTTGATTTTTGTACATTGATTTTGTATCCTGCGACTTTACTATATTCGTTAATTGTTTCTAATAGTTTCCTGGTGGAATCTTTGGAACTTTTTATATAAAGGATCATGTCATCCGCAAATAGTGACAATTTGAACTCTTTCCCAATTTGGATACCTTTGATTCCTTTCTCTTGCCTGATTGCTGTGGCTAGAACTTCCAGTATTATATTAAATAACAGTGGTGACAGGGGGCATCCCTGTCTTGTTCCTGATTTTAGAGGAATAGGTTTCAGTTTTTCCCCATTCAGTATGATGTGAGCCAAGGGTCTATCATATATGGTATTTAATATGTTGAGATACTTTCCTTCTATACCTATTTTATTTAGTGTTTTTATTATAAATGGATGTTGTACCTTGTCGAAAGCTTTTTCTGCAACAATTGAAATGACCATATGGTCTTTATCTTTGATTTTGTTTATGTTGTGTATCTCATTGATTGATTTTCGTATGTTGAACCATCCTTGTGCTCCCGGGATGAATCCCACTTGATCATGATGTATGATCTTTTTGATGCATTGTTGTATTCTATTTGCTAATATTTTGTTCAGGATTTTTGCATCTGTGTTCATCAGAGATATTGGTCTAAAGTTTTCTTTTTTTGTGTTGTCTTTGCCAGGCTTTGGTATTAGAGTAATGTTGGCCTCATAGAATGAGTTAGGAAGTATTGCTTCCTCTTCAATTTTTTGGAAGAGTCTGAGGAGCTTAGGCGTTAATTCTTCTCTGAAAGCTTGGTAGAACTCGTTGGTGAAACCATCTGGTCCAGGGCTTTTGCCTTTAGGGAGATTATGGATAGTCATTTCAATCTCGTTGCTGTTGATTGATCTATTCAGATTATCCAGTTCTTCTTGGTTTAGTCTTGGTAGACTATAAGTTTCTAGAAACTTGTCCATTTCTTCTAGGTTGTTAAATTTCATGGCATAAAGTCCTTCATAATATTTTCTTATAATCCTTTGTATTTCTATGGTATCAGTGGTAATTTCTCCCCTTTCATTTCTAGTTTTGGATATTTGTGTCCTTTCCTTTTGTCTTTGATTAGTCTCGCCAGGGGTTTGTCAATTTTGTTGACTTTCTCAAAGAACCAGCTCTTCATTATATTAATTTTTTCTATTGTCCTTCTGTTCTCTAATTGATTTAGCTCTGCTTTAATTTTTATTATTTCTTTCCTTCTGCTGACCTTGGGTTTTGTCTGCTCTTCTTTTTCTAGTTCTTTAAGATGGGATGCTAAGATGTTTGCTTGTGATTTTTCTTGTTTCTTAAGATAGACCAGTAGTGATATAAATTTCCCTCTTATTGCCGCTTTCGCTGTGTCCCAATAATTTTGATACGTTGTATTTTCATTGTCATTAGTTTCTATATATTTTTTAATCTCATGTTTTATTTGTCCTTTTATCAAGTCCTTTTTAAATAAGCTGTTGTTTAATCTCCATGTATATGTGGTTTTTTCTGCTTTCCTTTTACAGTTGATCTCCAATTTCAAAGCTTTGTGGTCTGAGAATACACTTGGTATGATTTCGATCTTCTTGAATTTGCTGAGGCTACTTTTGTGTCCCAGCATATCGTCTATTCTTGAGAATGTTCCATGTGCACTAGAAAAGAAGGTGTAGTCTCTTTTTGCTGGAGGAAGTGTCCTGTAAATGTCAATGATGTCCAATTGCTGTAATGTGTCATTTAGAGCTGTTATTTCCTCATTTATTTTCTGTTTGGATGATCTGTCCATGGCTGTTAGTGTGGTGTTTAAGTCCCCCACTATGATTGTGTATTCATCAGTTTCTCCTTTCAAGTCTGTTAGTAGTTTCTTTGTGTATTTTGGTGCATCCTGGTTGGGAGCATATATGTTGAATTGTGTCAACTCTTCTTATTGTTGCATTGTGCCTTTTACCATTATGTAATGACCATCTTTGTATTCTACTATCTTTTTAAACTTGAAGTTTATTTCATCAGATATCAGTATGGCCACTCCTGGTTTTCTCTGGTTACCACTTGCTTGGAGTATTGTATCCCATCCTTTCACTCTGAGTCTGTGTTTGTCCTTACAGCTGTGGTGTGTTTCTTGGAGACAGCATATGGATGTGTTCTGTTTTTTAATCCAGTCTGCTACTCTGTGTCTTTTTATTGGTGAGTTCAGTCCATTGACATTTAGAGTGATGATCGATATGTGAGGATTTCCTGTGGCCATTACTCATTTCTTTCTTTGTTTTTGTTTGTTTTTTTGTTTGTTTGTTTATTTTTGTTTCTTTCTTGTTGCCCGAACTTTGTTCCATTTTTCCTGATATTTTGTTTCAGGCTGAAGAGCCTCCTTCAATATTTCTTGGAGTACTGGCCTTCTACCCTTTCCCAGGGAAGCTGTTCCGAGGTTTGTTTCTGCTGGCTCTGGTGAATGCTATCAAATCAGTGTTTCTTCCTAGCCCTGATTCAGAATCTGGCTGTCTACAGGCTCACACTGCTTTTAGAACCCTGGAGTGCACGAGGAAGTGCACGCTCTATAAGTCCAAAGCTGTGGGCCTGGCCTGAAACAGCAGGGTCGCCTTTGCAGCGGGCTGGGAACAGGAACTGCAGCCCTGTGTAGGTCTCCAGGGGGCTTAGAGCTGGGGTGTCATCTTTGCAGTTCAGAGTCCTCGCTCAGCCCTTCTACCACTCAAAAATTTCAGAGGCTGGCTCCCAAACTCAGTCCCCAGCATGCAGGTCCAAAGCCCAGCTCTCCCCTCCCTTGAACTGCACCGCTCCGAATAGTCAGCAGCGATTGTGTTCTGTTGTTGTCTGTCTCTGTTCCCTTTCTTCTCCCCAACTCGCCCCCTTCTAGGCAACCTTCAGGTGTTTACTTGCGATTTGTGGATTTCTCAACAGCTGTTTTGTCACTTAGGGACCTCTTTCTTGGCTCGTGGGTGGCAGTTCAATTGTGTTTTCTAGGAGAGGGTTTAGGGACCTCCTCTCCAGTCGCCATCTTGCCTTCTTCCTCTTCCTGTTTTCTTAGGTGTAAAGTTAAACTGTGTAATTAAGATTTTTCTTTATTTTTAAAGTGAGGTATCCATTGCTATAAATTTTTCTATTAGAACTGTTTTTGCTGTATCTCATTGATTTTGGGTCGTTACGTTTTTGTTTGTCTTAAGGTATCTTTTGATTTTTTTTCCTTGATCTCATGTTTGAACCATTAATTATTTAGTAGTATGTTATTTAGCCTTCATGTTTTGTGTGTTTTTCATTTTTTTAAAAATATAATAAATTTCTGGTTTTATATTCTTTTGTTTTGAGAAGACATGAGATTATTTCTATCTTCTTAGATTGTTTTGTAGGCTAACATGGTCTTTTGAAAAATGTTTCATATGCACTTGAAAATAATGTATATTCTGATGCTTTTGAGTAAGATGCTCTAAAAATATCAATTTAATTCAAGTGTGTCATTTGAGAGTGCTCTTCCTTTGTTGATATTCTGTTTTGAAGATCTGTTTACTGATGTCAGTGGGGTGATAAATTCCTCTACTATAACTGTTTTACTGTCATTCTCTGCCTTGATGTCAGTTAGTATTCGTTTAATATATTTATGTGCTTCTATGTTGGGTGCATAGATGTCTACTAGGGTTATGTGGTTTTGTTGGATTAATTCCTTTATCATTATGTAAATTATTTCTGTGTCTCTCATTATAGTGTTAGTGTTAAAGTCTATTTTGGCCAATATTGAAATTGTTACCCCAGTTTTTTTCTCATTTTCATTTGAGTGATATTTTTTTATTGTTAGACTTATTGGGGTGACCTCAGTTAATAAGAATTACATTGATTTCAGGTGTACAGTTCTACAGTGCATAATGTACATGTTGCATTGTGTTCACCACCCAGTGTCAGTTCTCTTTCCATTGCCATATATTTGACTCTCTCTCCTTTTTATATCTTATTACTTTTGATTCATGTGTACCTTTTGATATAAGGTAGGTATCTTGTAGATAGGATTTGCATGGGTCTTGTTTTCTTATCTTTTTAGCTAATTTATATATTGTGATTGTAGCATGTAATTCACTTACATTTAAAGGGACTATTGATTGGTACATAGCTATTGCCATTTTATTATTCATATTTTTTTATCTTTGGTTTGTTTGTTATTTCTCACTTTCTTAAAAAATCTTCTGTTAATATTACTTGAAATACTGACTTGCTGTTAATTAATTCCTTTAGCTTCTTTTTGTCTGGGAAGTTCTTTATCTTTCTTTCAATTGTAAAAAACAGCTTTCCTGGGTAGAGTTATCTTGATTGTAGGCCCTTGTTTTTTGTCACTTTGAATTTTTTCTGTCACTTCCTTCTGTCATGAATATTTTTGTTGAGAAACCAGCTGTTAGTCTCATGGGAGCTTCCTTGTAAGTAAATTGTAGTCTTTTTTTTTTTCCTGCTGTTAGGATTCTTTCTTTGTTTTTTAATTTTGTCATTTTAATTATAATGTGTTTTCATTTGGTCTGTTTGTATTCATCATTTTTAAGATTCTTTGCACTTCCTAGGCTTGTATGTTCATTTCTTTGTCCAGGTTAGGGAAGTTTTCGGTTATTATTTCTTCAAATATCTTCTCTATCCTTTACACCTTTTTTTCCTGTTACTCCTATGATGCAAATATTTTTATTCTTAATATTTTCCCCAAATTCCCTTAAACTAACTTTATTATTTTTTATTTTTGTTGTAATAATTGAATGTTTTTTGCTACTTTGTCTGCTCATAAGTTGCTGATTATATCCTCTGCTTTGTCTAATCTGCTGTTGATTTATTCTCATATATTCTTTATTTCAGTTATTGTATTCTTCACTTTTAACTGGTTCTTCTGTATGATTTCTTTGTTTATTTTTTATGTGTACTATGTTTTTGCTGAAGTTCTCACTAAGTCCTTTTAGTATTCTTATAGGTTTTCTTTTAAACTGTACCTCTGGTAGATTGTTTGCCTCCATTTTATTTAGTTGTTTTTCTAGAGGTTTCTCCAATTCTTTTATTTGAAACATGTTTCTTTGTTTCCTCAATCAGCCTTTTTGTGTTTGCTTCTATGTATTAAGTAGGTCTTCTATGTCTCTGAGTTCTTGCCAGGTGGCCTAATGTAGTATGTTGCCTGTGTGATCAGTAGTGCTCTCCTTCTGATTACCTGTGTGTGTTTTTCAGGAGTGTCCCTAGAGTGTGTTGAGTATATTTTTCTGTTGTAGTTGAGACTTTATTGTTTTTAGCATATCAATGAGTAGAATTGACTCTCAAGCTAACTGGCTATAAAGATCGGCTATGTTCATGGTATATGAGCTGCTATGTGAGGGCTGACTTTTCAGAGCGGTATTCACCCCAATGGGATCTTGTGCTTGTTGAGACCACTGTTTTGATGTGCCACTTGTGGGGCTATGTAGTTTTCTGTTGTGGTCAGAAGCTAGCCTTTGGGTGTGTTGTTTCTGATGTCTCTTGGAATGAACTTTCATGCAGACAAATTTCAGCCTTGCCTGTGACTGGCCTGAGGCCACTTTGTAGGCACTACAAAGCTATGAGGTGTGATTAAAAAATTATGATTATTTTTAAATTATAAAAGAAATCATTATAGTAAAAGACACATTGCTATTTATCTTCATCAAAATACTCTTCTTTACTCTGAACACACTTATCCTATCATTCTTGCCACTTTCTGAAGCAGTTCTGGAAGTCCTCTTTTGTGAATGTCTTTAGCTGTGCTGTTTTGGCTGTCTCGATGTCCTAAATTGATTCAAAATGTTTACCTTTTATGGTCATTTTGAACTTGGGGGAGAGCCAGAAGTTGGACCAGTGCCAGATCCAATGAATAAGGTCAATGAGGACATATCATAATGTTTTTATTTGACAGAAATTTATGTTAACGAATTATTCATGATTCATGATTTATGGCACACTTTAAAACACTCCTTCTCTAAAAGGTAGTTCACACTGACTGCACCAAACAAGTTAAAACTTGTCACACACTATTACTTAGGTTTAACGCTCAACTTCCCATATCTAAGATCTCTGACTTTTCATTAGATGGTACTGGGCAGAAGCATTCATCGCCGTACTTTTAAAAAATCATATCTCATATGTTTGCTGCCTGTGCTGGACCTGGAGGTGTATATTTGTGGCTTTGCTATAAACTGAGCCCAGCTGCCATGGGTATTGGGCCTGAGGCAGCTTATCAAAAGAAATAGGGCACTCCTTAGGCCTGTTACCACCTGCAGGTTGCCCCTAAGTCTCAGCTGTTGAAAGAACCTTCTTAGGTGCCTTGGCTGGGCTTGCTGAATTTTTCTTGGGACTGTCCCTGGTGGTGCAGGACTAACTGGGCAGGGAGGGGTCCTAGGGAGTCACAAGGTATTGCCAGTGGTTTTTAAAAACTATAGCCCATTTCAGTTTTTACACCAGTGCCAAGCCTGTGATCACATTGCAAAATTTCCTGAGAATACTGTGTCCAGCTACTGCTCACTTTGTACCTGCAGATCTCTGAAAGCCACCCAAGAGGGCTGCAGTGCAAGATGTGGTTTGCCATTGAATGTTCTCTGGACTGCAGCAGGCTTTCTGCTGCTGTAAAGGTATTATGTAGATTATGAGTTGAGACCAGAAGCTGAGAGTGCTACTGGCAATGCAGCACTAGCTGGGCAGGGCAGTGACCCAGGGATCACCAAATTGATTCACAAACACAGATTTTACCAGAACAATATGGTCTCAGATTTGTGTTTTTGAAGGAAAGAGCAACATAGAAAAGATGGTGCTCCCTGTAGGATACATGTGTGGTAGGCTCCACATAGGGACAATGGCAGCTGTCACTCTAGATCAGTGGTTCTCAACTTTCCTAATGCCGTGACACCTTAATACAGTTCCTCATGTTGTGGTGACCCCCATAACATTATTTTCATTGCTACTTCATAACTGTAATTTTGCTACTGTTATGAATTGTAATGTAATTATCTGATATGTGTTTTCCAATGGTCTGAGGCAATCCCTGTGAAAGGGTTATTCGACCCCCAAAGCGTTCGCGGCCCACAGGTTGAGAACCACTGCTCTAGATCTTGCCCCAAAGCCACACAATTCAGGTTTTTTTTTCTGTATGTCTCCGGTGCTTCTTGTTTGATAGCCCCTCCACCAGAGCCCAGGTGAGTGTTTGCAAGTGAGTGAGTCTGTGTGCAAGCCCTTTTAAAATATGTCTGGGTTTCCAGATACCTTCTGTCTCCCTGGTTTGGGATGTCAGTATTCTCAATGATTTTCATTGCCAGATGTATGGACTCCTTTTCCTTGCACAAGACCCCTGATCTGGGAAGTCCAATGTGTGACTGTGACCCTTCCTTCTTTAGGGGGAACCTCCACCATCGAGGTGCCCCTTTAGTTGGTTCACTATTACCTTTGGTTTTGGGGTCAGCTTATTTCAAATTTCCACTTCTCTTACCAATCTGAATGTGGCTTTTGTTTTATAACCTTAGTTTTAGGGATTCTGTTCAGCTAGTCTTCAGGTGATTCTTGAGCTTGATTGTTGTATACTTTGGTTAGAATTTTGTTTTGATCATGTGAGACAGCCAGCATAGAATTTATCTATTCTGTATCTTTGACCTTTACTTTCCCTCACCTTTATTATAATTATTATTATTATATTTACAAAATAACTTCAGCTTTTTAAAAAAATAGCTTCAATCATTTGTGTTGTTTTCTGGTGTATCTTTTCTGACTTTGGGAATTCATTCATTAGCTGAAGAATTAGGGGCTTGTGGGGAGAGGGTCAGAGAGTAAGAACAAATAGTTTTAAAAGGTTCTATGTTGCTGCAAATAGCATTTTTTTGCAGTTTCTGCAGTTGCCATTCCTCTATATCTAGCTTAAATTTCAATGGCAGCACAAAGTCTCACAATTTTTGAGTCCCTTAGGATGAAATTTCCTAAGTGACAGCATAGTCAATTGAAACACAAATTCTCTTTCAGGATCAGCATCTTAAATAATAAATAAAGCATGAGTCTTAAATATTTCCTCTATTTCAATTTTTTGCATTTTTATTTTCTGAAAAGGCTAGCAAACATTATTCAAAATTCTTTTGCTGAATTATTTATTCCTGGGCTATGAGGCTAAAGGACACATTTATAAGACAGAGGTCTCTCCAACATAAATAGAAGACTTTGGGTCTAGCTAGTGTTTGACAGTGGGGATATTTATCTTCAGTTAGCTTTTTCTTTAGGGACTTACTTCCATCACAAAGCCTCTGTTTAGTATTCAGCAGTAGAATTTGTTAACCGCTTTGGATCTGAACTACTAATATTACAAACTAATATCTTAAAAGAAATGAGTTTATAGGAATATATCAGACATCAAAATGAAGCAAGAATATATCTTGTGAGGCAAAATGGGGTATATATCTGTTTTGAAAGTGAAAAATCTGAAATAATCATTGGAAAAGAAATAATTTTATTTCTTTCAAAGGGAATGTTAGTAATTAGCACAGATATAAATATAAGCAAAATTTTCTATCTTTTCTAATTTTGTCTTAGAAAAAAGTGTTCCTAATATACAAACAGTATTTATTTTTGGTTGTCCCAGACATTTAAAAAATAGATTTTTTGAGCCCTTGGAACTAAGAAAGAAAATTAAGATGTATTGAGTATCTTTTTTTTTCTTGTTTTTGTATCAGGCAATATGTTGGACATTTTACATGTACTGTAATTAAATTGTATCAATAACTTGGAGAAGTAGGTACTATAATTTCTACCTTATAGAAAGGAAAACAAGTATGCCAATTTTGGACCTGTTTGCTTTCAGATCCATTTTATGCCTTTTCCCTACCCTACTTAGTAGCACAGGGATGCTAATTCTTGCAAACTGCATTTTTAAGTCTTCCGTAATAATTAGCTTCAGGCTATGTTCAGCAAAAGGCAGATGCAGGTAGGAGACTGGATGGTAGGAGAAAGTAAGTGGAAAGGAGAAAGAAAGAGGCCAAAATATATCTTACCACATTTTCTCACTCTCAAATCTGAGGCAGTACCTTCAGCAGTGGCTGCCTCTCCTCTGTGGCTCCAGCTCTCATCAGACAGGCACCCTGTTGTTGTAGCTTCTGGGTGACTCTGGCTTCTGGGCTCTGAAAACACCATTTCCTCTCTCTACATCTCCAGTCCTAGAAATAGTAGTAGCCTTTTGCTGTTGCTAATCTCTGAGTTGCCTCCCTTTTCCATTTGGCTGGTTAGTTCCTCCTTCAATATGTAATGCATCCCTTGTCTTAAATATCCTCTATTTAAAAGACTATTTCTAAAATTATTTCTAATTTCCTCATTAAGCCCTGACTGATGTACTGACGTTTTATCCAAAATTGTATGGCAAGAAGGTGATTAAAACAAAAATGCATACTTTTTCCTCTTGGTTTGAAAATATCACAGATTTATAATTTCTCTCTCTCTCTCTCTCTCTCTCTTTCTCAGCCTATCCTTCTCAGTAACATTGGTGAAAATCGAGGCAGCTTAATAATCTCAAAAGAAAGCACTGTAATTAAATACAAATTCTGTATTAGCAAGGAAATGGAACATTGAGGCAAAAGACCTGGGTTTAACTCCTAGCTCTATCACTTATTAAGCATGTGATCTTTGGGCGAGCTATTCAAGCTGTCTTTACTTATTCCTCATCTTCCACATAGTAATAATAATACTTGTCTTGTAGAACTTCTGGGAGAATGAAATAAACTAACATGGATAAATTTAATCCAGTGCCTGGAACACAGTAAAACTTCAGAAAAATGTTTGCCAGATTAAATTGTTTCTTACTGGATCTCAGTGATAACCAATTAATCTGTTGATGCTAACAGACCCCAGTACCCTGGGATGCATTTCCAACTTATGCAGATTCAGCTTCAACACAACTGGGCTGTCACTCACTTCATGTAGCTGTATCTCAACTTCCTCTTTATCTTTTTTAAATTATCTATCTTCCATTACCTTCTTTCCATATTAGAAAATATTTGAATTTGTTGGATAGCTATGGGCATATACTGTTTATCGGGTCCTCAAGAAGCAGGGTAACTGATTTGTTAGCAAGAATTTGATGACTACACTACATTTTCCTTAGACAATTTTCTGTAGCTCAGTCTAAATAATACACTTTTAGCACTTCAGATGTGAGAAATAAACAAGTTATGTACTAAAATATTGAATGTAATAAACATAAGGACCTACAATAAACATTTCTCTTTCAAGCAAAGCTATCATTTAGAACTGAAGAACAGAAAAGGACCTTCCTAGGCAAAAAGAAACTAAAGGAGTTCATTACAACAAAACCAGTATTACAAGGAATTTTAGAGAGACATTTTTAAGAAAAAGAAAATGATAAGAAATATGGAAAATAAAATAATTACTACATATCTATCAACTACTTTGAATATAGATTAAATGCTCCAATCAAAAGACATGGGAGGGGCTAAATAAATAAGAAAAGAAGATCCTCACATTATCTGCTCACTTCAGCTTGAAAAATCACACAGATTTAAAGTAAAAAAATAAAAATTGTTATTTCATAAAAATGGAAACAAACAAACAAAAAACTGGGGTAATAATACATATACCAGAAAAAATATACTTTAAAAAAAGGCTATAGCAACAGACAAAGATAGACCCAGTAATCTCATTTCTGAATGTTTACCTAAAAAAAACTGAAGACAACTATTTCAAAGGGACATATGCATCCATATGTTGATTGCAGCATTATTTACAATAACCAAGATATGAAGGTAACCTAGGTGTCCATCAGTGAATAAATAGATAAAGAAGAGGTGGTACATACATGAAATGAAATATTACTCAGTCATAAAAATAAAATTTGCCAATTCCAACAACATGAATGAATCTAGAGGGTTTTGTGCAGATTGTTATAAGGCAGACAGAGATAGAAAAATAACATATGATTTTGCTTACATGTGGAATCTAAAAAGCAAAATAAATGAAGAAACAAAACAGAAACAGACTCAAAGACACACAAAAAAACCATTTTTATGGTTGCCAGATGGAAAGTTTGTGGAGGTGGATGAAAAAGAAGAGATTAAGAAGTACAAATTGGTTGTAACAAAGTAATAATGAGTGTGTAATATATAGCATAAAAATATAGTCAATAATATTATAATAACTATGTATGGTGTCAGAGGGTATTAAATTTATTGAGGTGATAGATAGGAGAAGATTTGGGAAGAATAAAAAATGCAAAGAGTTTAAGGTGAATGCATTGCTTGTTTCCATGTCTTGGCCATTTTCAACCACATGGATGGAGCTTGAGATTACTATGCTAAGTGAATTAAATCAGACAGAATAAGTCAAGAACCATATGACCTCACTCAATGGGGGATATAAAACTGAAAGCAACAAAAAACAAGACTAACATACAAAAAAACCCCAGAAATTCATGGACAGAGACAATAGTTTATTGGTTACCAAAGGGTAAGGGGGGAGGGAGGTGGTGGAGGACAAGGGGTCAAATATATACAGTGATTAAAAAAACTTCCTATGGGTGGTGACCACACTATACAATACATAGATAATGTATTATAGAATTGTACACTTAAAACTTATATAATTTTGGTAACTGATGTCACCACAACAAATGTAATAAATAAATTTTAAAAGGATGTACAAATTAATACTTACAAAATAGACATGGGGATATAAAGTAAAACATAGGAAGTATAGTCAATAATATAGTAATAACTATGCTTAGCGCCAGGTGAGTTCAAGACTAGCCAGGGGGGTGACCTCTTAAATTATACAAATGTCTAACCACTATGCTGTATACCTAAAACTAATATAGAATAACTTTGATTGCCAATGGTAATTGAAAAATTAAAAAGGGGAGTTAACTGTGAAGGCAGTAATAGGTCCAATTTTTCAGGTACAAAACAAAGTAGTCATGGGGATGACGACTTTGTGATGTGATAGGGTGGTATGGTATGAAGAAGTGGCTGCACTTATCATGGTAATCACTTCTTTAGGTATATAAATGTTGACTAACTGGTGTATAACTGAATATAATATTATATAGTATGTTAGCTATATTTGTATAAAAATCTTAAAAATTACAATGTTTATCAGCTATATATTTATCAACAATTAGTTTATTTAATTTTTAAGCTTGAAACAGAATTTTTTATTAAATTTATTGTGGAGACATTGGTTATTAAAATTACTTAAGTTCCAGGCATACAGTTCTTCATCATCTACATGTTGCAGTATGTTCTCACCACTCAGAGTAATTTCTTCTTCCATCACCATATACTTAAATTCCCCTCCCTCCTTCCAAACCTCCCTCCCCACTTTCCCTCTGGTAACTACTAAACTATTGTCTGTGCCCAATTTTTTATTTTAATTGTTTGTTTATTCTGTTCTTTAAATTCCACATATAAGTGAGATCATATGGTATTTGTCTTTCTCAGTCTGACTTATTTCACTTAGCATGATATCTTCTAGTTCCATCCATGTTGTTGCAAAAGGTAAGACAAGTGTTGGTGAAGATGTGAGGAAAATAGAACCCTTTTGCATTATTAGTGGGACTGCAAATCACTCAAACATTATAGAAAACAATTAAAAATGAGACTACCTAATGATTTAGAAATTCAACTCATGAGTATTTATCCAAAACACTAATTTGAAAAAATATATGCATCCCTATGTTTATTTCAGCATTATTCACAATAGCCAAGATATGGAAACAACCTAAATGCCCATCAATAAATAATTGGATAAATAAGCTCTGGTATATTTACACATGAAAAACAATTTTAATAGCAGCGTATGTCTTTCAATCTGAAGTGAGTCTATTGTAGGTAGCATATGTAAGAATCTTATTATTGTATTTATTCTGCGACTCTATATTTTGATTAGAGCATTTAATCCATTTACATTGAAAGTAATTATTGATATATATGTAGTTATTTCCATTTTATTATTTATACTTTAGATTTTTTGTGCTTGTTTTCTTAAAGAAGTCCCTCTAAGATTCGTTGTAAGACTGGTTCGGTGGTTATAAACTACTTCAGATTTTTCTTGTCTGGGACGAAGTTTTTCTGATTTTTAAAAAATTTTAAATAATAGCCATCCTGGGTAGAGTAATGTTGGTTATACATCCTTGATTTTCATCACCTTGAATTTTTTTTTGTGAATCTCTTCTTGATTGCAAAGTTTCTGTTGAGAAATCAGCTGACAGTGTTATGGGAGCATGTTCATGGGTAACTGATTTTGTCTGGCTGTTTTTGAGAATATATGATTGTCTTTAACCTTTGGCATTTTAATTACGATATGTCTCAATGAGGACCTCTGGGATTTTCTTATTTGGGACTCTCTGTGCTTCCTGGGCTTATATGTTTATCTTCTTCTCCAGTGTCCAAAACTTTTCAGTCATTATTTTTTCTAACAGGTTTTCAATTCCTTGTTTTGTCTTCTTTTCTTCTTGTACCCCTATGATGTGAATATTTATATCCTTGATGTTGTCCCAGATGCTCCTCAGGCTATTCTCATTTTTTGAAATGTTTTTTCTGTTCTGACTTGGTATTGTTCTCTGCCACCTTATCTTCTAAATTGCTGATTTATTCATTTATGTAATCTACTGCTGATCTCCTCTAATGTATTCTTTATTTTAATTATGTATTCTACTTTTTAAAACTTTCTGTTTTTATTTTCATTTTATTATATATTTTCTATCTACTTGTTAAAGTTATTTCTAAGATCATCTACTGTTACCCTAAGTTCACTGAGCATTTTTTATCCAGTGTTTTAAACTCTGTATCTGGTAGATTTATTGTCTCCATTATATTTAGTTCTTTTTCTGGAGCTTTGTTTTTTCTTTTATTTGTGACATGTTTCTTTGTCTTCCCATTTTGTCTGCCTTCCTGTGTTTTTTTTTAAATCTACTTTTTATTGTATTACCTGGGGCTGCTCAATCTCCTGGCTTCAGTAGCATGACTTTATATAGTAGGTGTCCTATTGGGCTCAAGTGACATCATTTTCCCAATCACTTGAGCTGGATGCTCCAGCTATTTTCTTTGTTGTGTTGTGTGTGTCCTCCTGTTGTAGTTGAGCTTTGGTTGCTGTTTGCATATCAGTGGGAAAGATTGACCCTAGTGTTGATTGATTGTGAGGACTGGTCATGACTACAGTGGAGAAGCTGTTGTCATGATGACTGCTCAGCCTGCCCTTGGCATGTGATGTTTTGAGGTGGCTGGGAAATTCTCTGGCTTGTTCTGAAGCTGGCCACTGAGTATGCCAGCCCTGGGGCTTCCTGGATGGTGTCCTGCCTCAAGCCAAGTTCAGCTTCAGTCTGTGCTTTCCCTGGGGCCATCTGATATAAGCCACTAAGCAATCCACAGATCACCTCCACCTGTGCTGGGTTTGGAGGTGCCTTGAGAGATTAAGTCACAAACTGAGGCTGGCTGCTGCTAGTGCTGGGGATAAGGCTTCTCGGAAAGAAATATGAGGCTTGCCAAAGCCAGATGATGCTTGTTTGGGTTTTGTGAACCTTTGAGAGGTTTTAGAAAAGTCTGCAGAATGAGCTAAGACAGGCCTTTTTAATAGAAAAGCCACTGAAAGTGGCTTGGGTGTGCACAAAATCTGGGTGGGGTGGGATCTCAGGGAATCACTAGGACAGGGAAGAAGAAGGGTGTTATATAGGTTGATGCAGACTCAGATATGGTGGCTGCCTATATCTGTTCCCCTAGAGAGAATAGGGCTCAACAAATAAACAATATATTTTACCAGCACTTCTATCTAGAAGAAAGCTGCCCCTCCAAATTTCACCCTCAAGTTACACAATTCAGTTCCTCTCTATATGCCCCTGACACCTTTTGAGCTGCTACCTCAGAGCTAGAGCTCAGAGCAAGTGAGTACTTCAGCAAGTAAGGCCATGTGTGGGCTCCAAGGATGGTCTGGGATTCCAGCTGTTCTCTGTCTTACTCAGCCACTATCTCCATTGGATTTCACATCCAGAGGTTGTGGAGATTTCTCTTCTTGCTACTAAAACTCTGGGCTGGGAAACATTTTGTGGGGCTGGAAGCATGGTTTGAGGTGGGGACCTTTGTTGCTCTGGATGGGAGGACCTTCCCAGCTGAGATATTCTTCCCAATTTTTAATGGTTTCACATGGGAGTAAAATCAACTTGTTTCATATCTTCCTCTCCTACTATTCTCAAGGTGACTTTATCTGTATGTCCTTAGTTGTAGGAATGTTCAGCTAGATTTCATGCAATTCTCAATAATGTTTGTTGTACAGTTTAATCATAATTTTGATGTGGCCATGAGAGAAGAAAAGCACAGCATTTACCTACTCTGCCATCTTGAGCAGAAAAAATGTCAATAACTAATTTAAGTGTAAATGTATTAAATATTCTAATGAATAGGTATAATGTGGGTGAATAAATAAGAAAATCAGACCATTACATGTGTTGCCTAAAAGAGACTCACTTTAAATGGGGAGACACACACTAATTGAAAGTAAAGAGATGGAAAAAGATATTTCATGAAAATTAAAACAAACAAAAAAGACTGGTGCAGAAATACTTATACCAGACAAAACAGACTTTAGTTTTTTTTCCAGTTTAATTCATTTTTATTGTTAGACTTATCGGGGTGACATCTGTTAGCAAGGATTACATAGGTTTCAGGCATACAATTCTACAGTGCATTGTCAACTTGATGTATAATAAGTTCACCACCTAATGTGACTTCTCTTTCCATCAACTTATATTTAGTTTCCCCCCTCCTCTCCCACCCCCTCCCCTTTCTACCCTCCCTAACCCACTCATCCCCAAATAAACATTAAACTACTGATTGTGTCCATGGGATATTTGTTTGTTCATTTCTTTTTTTCTTTGCTTTCAGTTTTATATTCCACATATGAGTGAAGTCATACAGTTCCTTGTTTTTTCTGTCTGGCTTATTTCACTAAGCATGATGATCTCCAGGTCCATCCATTTTGTTGCAAATGGCAATATTTCATCTTTTCTTATAGCAGAGTAATATTCCATTGTGTATATGTACCACAGCTTCTTTATCCAGTCATCTGTAGCAGGGCACTTTGGTTGTTTCCATGTTTTGGCCACTGTGAACAGCGCTGCAATGAACATTGGGGTACATAAGTCTTTGCGGACAAAGGTTTTCAAGCCTTTTGGGTAGATCCCCAGAAGGGGGATTGCTGGGTCAAATGGTAGATCCATTCCCAATTTTCTGAGGAACCTCCACACTACCTTCCACAGCAGTTGTACCAGTTTGCACTCCCACCAGCAGTGTACCAGAGTTCCTTTTTCTCCACATCCTCTCCAGCACCGGTTATTCCTTGTCTTGTTGATAATAGCCATTCTCACATGTGTGAGGTGATATCTCATTGTGGTTTTGATTTGCATTTCCCTGATAGCTAATGAGGATGAGCATTTTTTCATATGTCTGCTGGCCATTTGTATTTCTTCATGGGAGAAATGTCTGTTTAGTTCTTCTGCCCACTTTTCAATTGGGTTGTTTGTTTTTTTGTTGTTAAGTCTTATTAGTTCTTTATGTATTTTAGATATTAGAGCCTTATCTGATGCGTTATTTGCAAATATTTTCTCCCATTCAGTTGGCTGTCTCTTTGCCTTCTTGATAGTTTCTTTTGCTGTGCAGAAGCTTTTTAGTTTGATATAATTCCATTCATTTATTTTTTGCTTTTACTTCCCTTGCCTTTGAGGTCAGGTTCATGAAGTCTTCCTTGAGTCCTAGGTCTATAAGTTTAGTACGAATGTCTTCTTCTATACAGTTTATTGTTGAAGGTCTTATATGAAGGTCTTTAATCCATTTTGAGTTAATTTTTGTATATGGAGAGAGTTCACAGCTCAGGTTCATTCTTTTGCATATGTTTTTCCAGTTTTCCCAGCACCACCTACTAAAGAATTTGTCTTTTCCCCGTTGTATGTTTTTTGCTCCTTTATCGAAAATTATTTGTCCATATATTTGTGGGTTTATTTCTGGGTTTTCAGTTCTATTGCATTAGTCTCTATCTCTGTTCTTCTGCCAGTATCAAGCTGTTTTGACTACTGATGCTTTGTAACATAAATAGAAGTCAGGAAGTGTAATGCCTCCAGCCTTATTCTTTTTATGTAGTATTGCTTTGGCAATTCGAGGTCTTTTATGGTTCCATATAAATCTAATAATTCTTTTATCTATTTCACGAAAGTATGATTGTGGGATTTTGATGGGTATTGCATTAAATCTGTAGATTGCTTTGGGCAGAATAGCCATTTTAACAAT
>PVJL010004680.1:0-124393 GCA_004026885.1 Lyroderma lyra
CCTGTGTGTGTGTGCGCCTGTGTGTGTGCCTGTGTGTGTGTGCGCCTGTGTGTGTGCACCTGTGTGCGTGCTTGCGGGGAACCTAAAATGTTCAGTGTGCCACCTCCAAACCAGTGTGCTGGGATGGCAGCCCTGCAATACTCTGAAGATGCTGAAACCCAAGGTGAGCCTTTTCCCAACCGCGGAATGATGAGCTCTTTGCAGGCAGGGAAATCCCTTCTCTGTCCCCATTCTCCACCCTGCAAATATGACACAGGACACCCGGACAATTTCTGGCAGGCTCCAGCCTCTGGTAGCCTCTGTGCTATGGTGACAGCCAGGTTGGTCAAGATAAAAGGACGTGTGCTGGCATCTGGGACATCTGCCCAGGAAGCAAGACTCTGCCAGGAAGAAGGGTGGCAGGAGGCGGCAGGAGCAGGGATGGCAGCAGAGCAGTGAGTCAGTCACATCCCTGGGCTTCCTCCCCACCAGCGGCAATGAGGGGGGACCCAAAAACCCTGGAATTTATTTATAAAAAATTGTGTATTTATTCTTACATGTTTAAACTTCAGGCACCTTCCAAGCCCTCTGTTTTAGGCAATACTCCATCAAGATGCTTTTTTCACAGCTCAAAACAGTTTTTGAACTCATAGATTTTGATGCCTTTTACTGCTTCTGCCTTTTGTGTGTCACCTCTTCCACACTGGCAAAACGTTTCCCTTTTTTCATCTGGGGAAACCAAAAACAGCTGCTCTGGGCGGGATCAGGTGACTAGGGAGGGTGGGGCACAGGGGTCAGTTTTTGGACAAGAACTGCTGCCCACGCAGCACAGTGTGGACAGGTGTGCTGTCACGGTGGAAGAACCAGCCGTCTGTTTGCCACAACTTGGGACATTCCTTCAGCAAATCGTGACACAACCTTTTCAAAACTTCCAGAGAAAAACTTTGGTTGGCTGGTTGACCCGGAGGAACTAATTCTGAGTGCGCGATCCCCTCTCACCAAAGAAAAATAATTCCCGTTTTTTGGGGTCTCTCCTCATCCAATACCCATTTCAAAAGGTTGCTGTAAAGATTAACCTTTAAAAATACACCTAAATGAACACATATTTAAAAAATGAACTAACCTAAACCTCACACATTCTCCAAAAATTAACTCAAAATGAATTCCGGACTTAAATGTGAAATGTAAAACTATAAACCTCTTAGGGGAAAATATGGAAGACCATCTTCCGGACCTAGTGTTAAGAAAAAAATTTTGGCTTTACACCAAAAGCACAATCAGAAAAAAAAAAAAAAAAGATAAATTTGACTGACTCAAAATTTAAAACGTTCACTCTGAAAAGATCCTGTGAAGAGGATGAAAAGTCAAGATGCAGACGGAGAGAAAATATTTGCAAACCATGTGACCGAGTGGATGGATGGGGGCCCGAGTGGGAAGGTGACACGCAGGGGTGGAGGCTGACCTGGGCAGTCCCTCCCACCTTTCTCTTCAGGGTCTTCTGTAGCCCCTGGGACTTCCTGTCTCCCTTAGGGCTTCCACTTCTGCCCACACCCCAGAGGGAGGCTGCCAAGACCTCCAGGCAGTTCAGCCTCCTAGGAGTTAGGCCTTGGGGACTGCCCAGGACGCCGTGCCCCTGGGGAGGGCCCCGGGAGATGCCCCTCCCCGGTGCCTGCCGGTCAGAGTCCTCGCGATCATTTACGATGCGGTGCTTGGTGCACGTGTCTGCAAATACGGTTTTCGGGGGAAAAGGCTTTTCTGATGACTGAGACGAAGCTGATGGCGAGGCTTCGAGCCCAAGCGTGATGGGGCCTGTCACCTACTCCGTCTGCGTCGACGGGCCTGCCCATCTCATCCCGTCTAAGGCGGGCGCTCTGACTATTCACATTGGTTAGCCTTAGGGCGCTAGGTGGCTGGCCTGGGGCCCCGCAGTTGGCGATCAGACGCTCCGGGGTTTGAACCTGGCGCGCCCCTTGCCAAGGCTCTTAACACTGTAGGTTGGTCCAGAAGAGCCTTGACACAGCTGCTCCCTCAGGGAACACCCAACACGGACCCCGGGCCCGAGGTTCACCCAGGTGCTGCGGAGAGGTCACAGCCTCAGGGCCAGGCGGGAGGACCACCTGTGAACGAGCCAGCGGCAGGTGTTCCCACTTCTCATCCACAACTGACCGTGCGGGTAGGCGGGCACCGAGGGCGGGTCCTGGGCTGCGTCACACCCGTCGGGGCGGTGCCTGAGGCCGAAGGGCAGGTCTGGAAGCCGCAGAAACTCCTGGAGGAACTCAATGGCGTCCGACTTCTGCAGAAAGCTCAGGGCGACTCAGTCACCCGGAAGTGTCTCTTTGCCTCTGCTTTCATGGCTGAAAAGGAAGTGCTGTGTCCCCGGACTGTCCCTTTGCACCAGGTACGTGCTGGTGAACTTGGCCTATCGGCTGTGCGAGCCGACACGGGCCCAGCCAGGAGGAGAGGCCTGCGGGTGTCCCCCAGCCCAGAGGTGGCTCTGCAGACCGACGTAGGGAGCGCAGGGCTGCCACCAGGGGAGACGACTGTGCCTCTGTGTCCTCGAGGGCAAGCATTCACCCGGGAGGGTCTGCGCAAGCACAGAGCAGTGTGCAGCGACAGCGAAGGGCCCGTAGCGGGCGGGCCCGCGAGGGAGCAGCCCCTGACGCGGCGCCAAGGCTTTCGGGTCCGGGCACCGCTGGCTCCCTCTGCCTCTCTAGCATTTCGTCTTCCCCGTGGGGGCGCCTCGTCCCCCTTTCTTGCTCCCCAGGTTGTCTGAGCTCATTCAAACGGCCAGAGAAGCAGCACTGCCGGGCGGAGTGTTGTCCCTCCTCCCCGGCAGTTTCCTTCTCATCATCCCCGGATGCAGGGTGCCAGCGAGCCCGCCATCCCGCCGAGCCAGCAAGGTGTTCGTGCCCGAGTGCGGGCAGCCGGGGGCCTCCTGGCCGGGCTCGCTCCCTCCTCCCCCTGCTGGGGCTACCCTGCTATGGCCCCTACCCTAGACAACCCAGGAGCAGGACGGAGTCGGGGCACGGCTTCCGGCCCCGGCCCTAGGTGCACTCTGAGTGTCATTCATTCTCCCCGTCTTCTGTCCTACCTGCAAGCCACGCCCTCCTCCCGAATGGGGCCAGGGGCACTGCTCACGTGGCACCCAGGAAGGCGTCGCTGCCCCCTGTGTCCCTTGCTGGGCTGGAAGCCACATCTCTGTATTGAGGACATTGCACTGGCCACAGTGACATGTGGTTCTCTGTGTGTCCACCCCCTCCATCCTGACCAGACAGCCCCAGAAAGAAGAGACTGTCTTCTGTGTGTGCCCACTGCTCATCCTAGTGACTGGGACGCAGTGGGCACTTAAGCTGTTATTCAGGGTAGCATTTTTGCTGAAATCATTGCACCCCTGGGAGACTGGGGCGGTGTGGAGCGTTTAACGTGGGCGAGAATCACCAGACTTCACCCTGGGCTGGTGCTGCCAAGAGTCCCCTCAGGCCTTCCCCTGCTCAATTTTAATCATTGAAGCACCACGTGTTTACTGAGCATCTATTATGTGTCAGCACTTTTCTAGGTACGTGGTCACGTCAGTGATCAGAGCCAGCAGAAACCAGGGAGTTCACATTTGGGCAGGAAGAGGGGTGTCGTGCAAACAATAAATATACCCGATTGAGTTAATGATGCAGGCTATCAGGTTGTGGAAAGAAAGGGGCTGGGGGCCGGAGGGCAGGAACGCAACTGGTACGGACAGGCATGTAGAACTTAGGCAAGATAAAGGAGGCAAGGGGATGGGCGGGGGGTGTTGATCAGGGCTCGTTTGGCGACGTCCCCCGTAACTGGAAGCCCGGGGACGGGCTTAGGCACAGCCGCATCGGGGGGCTCACTGACGTCAGGGCTCTCCACGCCATCTCCAAATCTCCCAGGTTCGACTTTGCTCTCTTTGATGCCATTCTCAGGGAAGCCCTTCTCCAAGGATGGCGAAGGCACCAGCACAGCTCTGAACTCATGTCCCTCTGGGCAGCTTCAGTGAAAAAAGAGCCCCCTTCTTTGCTTTGCTCCGGCACGCCTCGGGGCTGAGCACTCTGATAGGCGCCCGTCAGGTCACAGGACTGTCTCTGCACCAATCACCACGACGAAAGGCATGGGCAGTGCTGTGCTGGGCAGGTCCTGGATTCCAGGCTCTCAGATGGTGGTGCCCCCAGGACTGGGGATGGATAGCACCCTAATGGAGGAGGGTGTCCCCAGTAAAAAAAATCTGAGGAAAAGAGGAGGCCAGGGCGAGCTTTGGTTGTCACAGGTGATGCATGGTGCTCCGAGCGCGTCACCACGTCTGCCAATTGGACAAATGGGGCAGGCCACACTTCCCCTGAGGTAGTTCCAGAAGGCCCTGGGAAGAAAAGGTCACAGCTGAGCTCCGTAGAAATGAAGACCACGCAGGACAGGCTCTGCTTCGTCAGACATGACCCCTCCATGCATGAACTGCTGTGACACGGACCACTCACTGACAGAAGTCTGAAGACTTCCAGATGCTTCCCTTTGCACGTGGGACACCAGGCATACCGTGTACCCGGACTTTGGGGTGGTAACCCCCGTAACCCAAGGGCAGAAGTTTGAAGGACCTCTACCCGCAATGCACGATCATTGTTGACGCATGGATGTGGGGTGCAGGCACCAGGGGCCAATACCACGTTAGCTCCAAGGGGAGGGTTTGCTGGTGTCTAATTAGGTTTCCACCCTGATAATGGCCTGCTGCTATTATAATAGAAGAGCGGGGAGGAAGTAGCATCCACTTCCTGCAAAGTCACTTTACATTGTGTGACACAGTGCTTGCGTACCGTCGGTGCTCGACAAATACTTACTGAACGAATTAGGAGCTTCTCAGGGTTGGGCTGCCATTTAAATGACCTTTTGGTGGAAGACCTTTTTGATGTAACGACAGGCCCTGGGCGGTCCCAGGCCCCCCACGCCCCCACCCCCACCCCACCCCACCCCGTCTGAGGTAGGACAGCAGTTTTTGGAAACCTGAGCTCCTCCAGTTTTACAGAGAGAGAGTGACCTGTCCTCTGGCTCACCACCACCCCACGGCCGCCTTGCCGATCACATGGGGAGGTCGTCCTGCGCAGGCGGAGATTTAGCTGTGACCTCACAGACTGCTGGTGGACGAGCCGGGCTTTCAGATAAAACCCTAAAGGGGTTAGAGTTTCGTTTTCCCCTTTACACCCCAGGAGCAAGTGAGAACGCGCTACTTCACCGGGGCTGCCCTTGAAGCCAGACTGCTAATAAGATGGGGCTGGGCAGTGGGCAGTGGGCAGTGGGCAGTGGGGGGCCAGGGAAGGCTGGATCCCAGGCATGGCTCAGCCACGATTCCTTCAGGACCTTCTGGGCAAGACAGTGAAGCTCCGATGGGAAATAATAATAGCTGTCTGACCGGAGCGCTGTGCGCACGAGAGAGCAGTGGCATGAAAGCACTCGGAAGACGTTCAAAGAACCTTTCTCTGTGAGGCTATTATTAAGGTGTCACAGGAGACGGACTGCAGGGCTGAGGGTTGTGACGGAAACAGCAGGATTTTCCCTGTGGCCTGCATTTGCTCAGAGGAAGCACGCAGGGGGACTGTCCCCTTCCATGGGCTGCGGAGACTATGAAGAAGAACCGTGGTGGCAGCCACACACTTCTGGAGGAGCAGGGGACCCAGAGGCTGGGGAGCCAGGCGAGGTAGTGCCGTAACCCAGAGGGCAGGGACTATTGTTGCTGGTCACCCACCCAGAATTGTCCTGGGGACGTGACCAAGCACAGGCTCGAGGATGTGCCCTCCTGGGGGGTGCATCCTTAGGCTAAGGTTATTAAATACCTCCCGTATGCACTTAATTCTTATTTTTCTTTTCCGCAAGACTTCCCATGGAAGAAATCTTGCAGGTCCTCCAAGTTCAATTCTAGTTGTAGAGAAAACAAAGTCGCAGAACTGAAGTACAGGAGGCTCTCATCAGCAGGCGCCCCTGGGGATGGGTGCGTGCCGGATACGTGCAAGGAGACGCTCCGGTAACGGAAACTCAAGCAACCGGCGACATCGCAGGCCACGTTGCTTGAGTTGCGGTTAACGGGGAGTGCACTGTATTTAAAGCGCAGCACGCCGCAGCTGGGCGTCAGTGAAAGGGCGTGGCTGAAGCGGGCGCCATGCCGCGTGCACGCGTGCTGGGCGCCTGGGGGGACGCGCTGCACATCTCGGAGCAGCTGCTTCACCCCGCTGTGCCTCAGAGCCCTCATCTGTGAAGGGCGCGTACTAACAGTGGGCAGAACCTGACGCATAGCAAGTACTGTGTTTAATGAAAGGTGCCGGTCGTACTTACTGTGTTGGGGCTTTGAGGACGTGTAGGATTTCAGGAGAAAGAGGGAGAGGTGGGGGGACCTCGGGAGCAGAGCATATGCAAGCATTGGGGGGCTGGACTAAGAGAAAAGGGATTTCATTAATATTTAAAGGGTGATAACAGATAGGCTTATTTTAAACTATACCTAAAACTTATGAACCAGAGTGCTTACTCATACCCTGTGCGAGGAATGTACATAATCTCATGGTCGTTTAAGTGAGATAATGTGAGTGCGTTATCAGCAGAATTCCAAAAAATTAAAAAACAAACAAGTGCTCTGCTCTTAACCCCCCTTTGCCATCTGTACCACACCCCCCACGTGCACACACACCAGCGAAGGAGTCTGCCCTTCATCCTGGTGGCAGTTGTGAGGAGGTGCCCGAGCAGGGGTGCGGCACCATGACACTGGTGTTTCAGGGGATCATTCTGGTTTCGGTGTGCAGCAGGCCTGAGAGGGCTGAGTGAGGCGGGGAACTGTGACGAGGCGATGACCGTGGTGCCTGTTAACCTCATCGGGCACCTGCCTTTTTCTCATTTCCCCCTGATATTGATAATGTACGGAGTGCAGAGCTCAGCTAAGTCTAATCCCACTGTACGCACGTCTCAATCCTTCACGCTTTCCTGTGTGCACCCCTCACCACACCTGCACCCCAACACCTGCACACCACACCTGCATCCCCACACACCTGCACCCCCACATACCTGCACCCCCCACACACCTGCACCCACACACCTGCACCCCCACATACCTGCACCCCCATGCACCTGCACCCCCACACCTGCACCCCCAGCAGCCAACCTCACCAGCCCGGCCCTCTGCACTGCCAGCCCATCTCCATGTGGAGAGCACTGAACTTGGGAGCCCACTTCTCTATCCCCCAGCCTCTGGCAGAGTCAGGCCCTTTGAATCTGGATGGAACCCCGACCCTTGAGAACTCTGGGGAAAAGCATGCCTGAATGGCCAGGTGGCCGGCCTCTAGAAGTGGTGGACTCCAGAGCAATGACAACAACGGTGGCGCCAGCTTCCTGTGGGCCACTGTGTGCCCAGAGGATGCTGAGCGCTTTAAGAAATCATCTCCTTTACTCCTTCCGACCACCTGAAGGAGTTACACCCGCCTCCCCTGCCTTTTACAGACAAGGCAGTTAGGGGCTCAGTGACGCAGGAGGCGGTGCTGGGCTTTGGGCCCAGGTGTTAGGGCAGCTGCCTGCTGTCCGTCCATTGCCTCGAGTCCCAGCCCCTCTCTGGCCCCTGGGTTCCGAGGGTTGTGACACACAGAGGACAGCCCACCTGGCCTTTCCTAGTTTCCATTTCCTTATTTGTAAAAAGGGGGTGTGGTGCGCGGGCTACAGCGTTTGAGCACTGGATTGTATTTAGCAAATGAAAGGAGATGGATTCCAATCAAACAGGTACCCCAGACTGGATGGTCCCTGAATTATTTTCGATATTCTGGAAGGCTCTGTCCCCGCCCCGTTCCAACAGCTGTTTCTTGGATCTAGTCTAGACTCCCACCGCAGGTGAAGGCACCCAGCTCTGTGCGGAAGTCCTCTGGGCAGCAGAGAGAGGCAGTGCGCGTGCGCGAGTGCGCGTGCGTGCGTGTGCGTGTGTGCGCCGGCGCGCGTCCCTGGGCGCGTGCACAGGGCTGGACCAGAAGCCAGTGATCTAAACGAGCAGGCGGAGCTGCTGAGAAGGAGAAGTGTGAACGTGACGTTGGAGACAGACGTGTGAGGCGGGCAGGGATGCTCGGGCTGAGCCGCGCTGCACACGGGGCCCCTCCCTCCAGCCCAGCTCCTGCGTGGGGGTGGGTGTCAGAGCCCCCTCTCCATGCCCCACCAGGGCTGAGACCGCGCGCTTGCAGAGACCTCCGATCCCTGCCCCACGCCAAAAGTCAGAGCCGGGGCAGAATGCCTCCAGGGAAAGGAAACTGGCCCAGGAAGATGAGACACTTTCCCTCGCGCCCTTTAAGTAAGGAGAGGAACGAATTACACTCAGGAGTTAGAAACTCGGGCTGGGGTGGGCTTCTGACTTTCCTGCTCACTGGCCGTGAGGCCCTGGGTGAGAAGTACGCGTGGTCTTTGCCTTCGTATCGCAGTCTCTGCCTGGAGATGACAGGTACCTCCCAGAGCCCTTGTGGGGTGGGCTCTGCAGGCACTTACTGCGGCGCAGTAGGGCTGCTGCTCTCGCTGAGGGCCTGCAGGTCCATGAGCATTGAGAGCCTCTCACCCTGGAGACGGGAGTGACTTGGGAGTGACTGGGCCCTCTGGGTAGCCTGAGCAGACGTCCTGTTTCAAACGGGACACAACAACGGTCCTGTCCCGTTTGCAACGGTGCGTCGGGGCAGCCTGCTGCCCCCCTGCGTGTAGCCCGGTGAGACGAGGCTGACCCCACGCTCTGTTGGAAACGGGACACACCGTTGTTTTCTGTCCTGTTTAACATGGGGCGTCTGGTCGGCCTGGGCAGCCCGTATTTTTGTTTCTTTCCTCATTTTACTTTTCGGCTATGTGTGACCTACAACATTACGTTGGTTTCAGGTGCGCAGCACGGCGAGGCGACATTTCTGTAACTGGCGACGTCCTCATTCCCGTGCACCTGGTTCCCCTCTGGCACCGCGTGTAGTTGTTACAGTGTTACCGGCTGTGTGCCCTGTGTGCACTTCGCGTCCCTGTGACTACTCTGTGACTATGATCCAAAGGAGGGAATAAGCAAGTGGACAGGAACAGAGTTACAGATACGGAACACACTGGGTTTGCTGGCAGGTGGGGGAGGGCTGGGGGAGGGCTGGGGGAGGGGTGCAGCAAGGGGAAGGGGTGGGGAAGTTACAGAGTCACAGTTAGGGGGTATAGTCGGTAATGCTGCAGTAACTACGGGTGGTGTCGACAGGTACTAGATTTGTTGGGGTGATGGGAGGAGGGTGGGAGGCGGGTGAAAATGGGGAGCCCGTATTTTCAAGGCATTCGGAAAAGGGGGCCAGCTGTGGAGGACTGAGTGCCTTCTGGCCGTGGGACACTGCCGGGTGGTACTATGCGTTGCTTAGTTTGAACGATCCTCAGGAAAGTCTTAGAGCAGCCTCCCGACCAACCCCAGCATGTCCTGCCCCTCCCAGCACTCAGCCGCAGCCCTGCCTCGCTGCCCTCTAGAACTGCCCTTGTCACTCTGTCGAGGACGGATGTGAACATCCATCACCCAGCACCTCTGCTGTGGCTTCGGGGTGGCTAGTAAGTTCCAGCTTGCTTGTATCTTCCTTAGGACGGGCAATCCCAGCTCTGCTGCCAGTGGAACCGCCCCCAAGGACGGGCAGGATGGTGTGAGTGGCTCCTGGCACCAAGAGGTGAGTCCCGTCGTCCACACGTAGCTGGTTTTCCCATGCCGCCCGGGAGCCCTGCGTGGTAGTGTGTGCTAGAGGTAACAGGATTTAGGGGGGTTGGCCCACATCCCAGAAGTGGTACTATTAGGGGAGTCCTCAGGTGCAGCCAGACCACCTGTGAGGCAGAGACCCCTGCTCTCGGCGTCGCTCAGCAAAGACAGCAGTGTAGCCGGGCACTCCCCACTCTCTGGGGAGATTACATGTAAGATAGCCATTTTTAAGAGCTGGGGAGGAGGGGTGCAGCCAGAGATGGGGAGCAGGCGGGGTCTGAACCTCAGATCAGCCGAGACGAGGCTGCTGGTGGTGCACACAGGCAGCCTTTTCGTTTTAAAAGCCCCGTTGCATTCTCTCTGCAAACAGCCCGTTGTGCAGCCTTGGAGTTTCTCCTCGGTGCCGTTTAGCACAAAGTCACCTCCCTGTGCAGTTCTGTAACCTCTTAGAGTGTGTTTGCATGATGAGACTAAGTGGGCAGGAGCTACTTTCTCTACTGTGGCCTGTCACCTGCCTGCCACCCAGGGACAATGCGATGACACCATCACAGAGTTACTCAAGCCCCATGGGGTGTGCTGGTCTCCCAGCAAGGGATCTGGGGCTACTGATTCCCTTCCAGCCCCCCACAAAGTGCTAGTTATCTATCTTGGTTTCAGGAGCCAAGTTGTTAAGCTGAGAGTTTCTTTGGGTGTGATGAGTAAAATTCCTGAGGAGGAGGAGGAGGTCCTTTCCTGTGTGGTCTAGAAATCGTCCAGCTGATTCCTTTAAGGACGTGTGTGACCCTTTCCCAGGCCCCTCACATCCAACCCAGCTGACAGCACAGTAAAGGCGGAGGCTGGCTGGCAGTCGCTCATAGTCACCCCTTGGTACTAGGTCGACTTGGGTACGTGATGCATTTTGACGTGAAAATTTTGGTCCTGGTACTTGTTTGTTTGGTACTGCGTGCACAGCTAGAACTTGTTGGTGTGGATTGCCTTGTGACTCGCTACCCTTTCCAGCTGAAACAAGGGGTCACGCGTGAGTCACATCCCCGTGTGGCCTTGTCTCAGCTTCTGTGGTCATTGTGTGTTTTTCGTTTGGGAATGCATTAAGTTTATTTACATTCTTTACGGGAAACATCTGATCGGTGCGTGTCGTTTTTGGTACCTGTCGCGCCTCCCGGAGCCCATTAATGGAGAATACCGAGTGAGGTGAGAGTGTGTGTATTGGTGAGCTTGGTGCAGAGACAGACCCCGCTGGCTCTGAGTGGTGCTCGCATAGCTAGCTGGGCTGGAGGAGGGCACTGGCGCTGCCTGGATCGTACACAACTCCCCCAGGGTGTACCACCCACCACAAGCACACGTGCCCCAGTGCCAGGCCTCAGGATGCTGCCGCCATCGTGGGTGCCGTGGCCGCTGTCCCCTTGGCACCCCAGAGCTGTAGAGCGCATGCTGAGGAGCCGCTGCTCCAATCCCGAGGTTTCCAGCCCGTAGCCAGCAGGGAGCAGCAGAGGGGCTGGAGGGGCGCTAGGTTCGCGTCTAGAACCACTGGTGCCATGGGCTGACCGACGTCCTGTGTTAACAGCACAGACAACAACAGTACTGTCCTGCTTAACACGGGCCATCTGGTCAGCCCACGTACAGGGCAGCCTGGGAAGCGTGGCTTTGGGTGTGGCGGCGTCCGGCCCCTGCAGGACGGAGGGGACGTGACCAGGAGGGCTGGCCCGGAAAGGGGCCACGACCGCCAACCTGACGCCCGCTCTCGCCACCAGTGGAAACCAACAGGCCGGGACTCTGAATCAGCACTGAGTCCGGGGTGGGTATCTCAGGTCTTTATTAGCGTAAGAACAAGCCAGAGCCCCCAGTCACGGGGCTGCACGGACGCGGCGTCTCTCAGGACCCACTGATGAGCTTCATGGTGGAGCCGAGAATCTCTAGCCCGTGGAGCTCCCTCAGCTGAGCAGCAAACCTGTGGCGATGAGAACACAAACTCCAGGCCACGGGTGCCGTGGCGCAGACTCCTGACCCCTCGCAGAGGCCCTCAGAACTCTGCTGTGAGCGGCAGATGTGCCAGGCTGCGCCCTGGGACCTCGCCCTCGGGAAAGGCCCAGGAAGGTGCCGCTCTGCACACGTGCTGGCTGACGCGCCGTATTTTCTGTGGGAGGGGGACGTCCCGCACGCAGACAGAACTCAAGGGGACCCGGGCCGACCCCATCGGTCTGCAGAGGCAGAGTCAGAGGTGAGGCTAGAAGGCAGGTGGCAGGCAGGCCAGAGCCCCTCCCAGCCCAGGTGGGCACCCCCAGCTGCGCCGGGGCTCCGTCATGTGGCCACGGGTGGGCGGGCACCCCCAGCAGCACGAATGGCCGGGTGTTCAAGTCATCAGAACAGAGCAGAGCAGGGCGCAGTCTGAGCTACCGAGGAGCCACACCAGCTCCCTGACCCCAGCGTGTCAGGGGTCTCAGGAGTTCGGGGTGTGACCGGCAGGGGCCACGCAGCCTACCTGGGCTCGGCCGTGCACAGCTTCCCCAGGGCGATGCCCGCGTTCAGCTGCACGGCTGTCTTGCGCGCGTCCCCGCCGGCCAGCTTTAACAGGAGCTGCACCACGTCCGTCCCCAGGAGCGAGGCGGCCGCCCGCGGGACCTCCATGCAGTTCCCCAGGCAGAGGGCGGCGTTCCCCGCCACCACCTCGTCCTCCGAGCCCAGCAGCGCCATCAGGACACTGAACCCTGTGGGGGCGGAGCAGAGGCATGCGTGGGTCCCTCCAACCCCCAAACCAGGGGCTGGCCATGGAACCTGAGGGGCCGAAGGGGGAGGGGTCAGCAGATGCCGAGGGGCCCCAGAAGCCCGCAGGGACAGTCACTCCTCAGTCAGTGTCAGCTGACAGGAGCTGTGAAGCTCCTCGGATCCTTGCGGTGCCTCTGAGGGACCGCGTGCAGTATGGCAGGTGGCTCTTAACCTCCACGCCCCGCCTGACAGCCTGAGCAGGTGGCCATGGGCCTGCACCCGGTGCACCTGGGACCACAGGCCGGCCCCAGGGGACAGGTTCCTGCTCCCTGGCCAGGGGTGTCCCAGCTCAGGAGTCCAAGAGGACATGGCAGGCGGCTGCCTCAGCAGGAACTCTGCTGCCTGCAGCTTTCCTGTTCATTAAAGGTTGAGCCGTCCCCCTCCCCCAACCCCAGCCTGGGAGGTCAGCCTGCTATAGGAAGCACCATGGAAACAGCTCCCATTTAACTTGGGGAGAGGAGGTGGCGCTGTTATTGGGGAGCTGCTCCTGGCTGCGTCTGCAGCCTGGGCTGCCTCCTGCGTGCGGCTGACTAAGTGCTTTCGGAGCCGGAGGTGGGAGGGCAGCTTGGTGCCAAGCCCTCCCCGACGCGCGCACCGGCAGGTCCCTGTGCAGCCCCACCGGTGGAGCCCCTACTGGGATGTGGGCTCCGCTCCCCGAAACCATCACTTACTCTTGTCCAGCCTCGTCACTTCTTCACGGGCTTCGTGACAGCTGTTCGTGCAGACGGCTAGTGTCTTTATGGCGTAACGTGGTGCAGTCTGGCCTCCCGCCTAGATTTCCGATGAAGTCAGAAACAAAAATCAATCCTGTGTCTGCTCTTGGCCAGAAACCGCAGGGAGCAGGCGTGTGGCACTCATGTCTCCCTACACCTCGAAGAGAGCATCCGTGAGAGCAGCAAGTGCTTCCTGCGGAGCAGGCTGGTCCCTGCCAGGTGGAGGGTCACTTACGTCCTCCCTAGCACTGCGCGTAGCCCTGGATGGCATGCAGGCCTGTCGCGTACACCTGAGGAACTACCCACCAAGCCCGCAGGAGAGAGGGGCCGGGAAGAGAATGGTGCTGTTGACGGACAGGTCTACCAACGAGGGCGGGCAGGCCCCCCGTCATTTCACCGTCTGAGAGTGAGGGCTGACTTGCTACAGCTGGCAGGCCTGCCTGGAGAACATTGCAAACCTGGATCACCTCAATGACAACTGTCAGATCACGACCCTGACCGTCACCCAGTGTGGGGTCTTTGACATGCACATGTGTGCACGCAGCCAGCGGCCTCTGGCAGGTTTGCAAGGGCTGTTTGCAGGAGCCGCCCAGACCCAGGCCCACCATCCTGCCCCTCAGTAGAGCCCCGCCCTGGAAGCGGCCCCCCCGCAGAGCACGCTCCCTGGCCCCACGCAGCCTGCAGTCTCCCCAAGTCTCCTGTGGGCTCACCGCACCGGCCCTCGGGTCGTAAGGGAGAGCGGAGTGCCCTTGTCACCTGGTAACTGCGCCCGGCACATCTCATACACCTAGTTACACCCTCCTTCTCCAGACACCCGGAGCGGGAAAACCCAAGTAAGACAAGGGGCCCGAGAAACTGCTGGGAGTCACTCGGCCCATCTTTTTCAAGGACAGAGGCCACCCGCCTTTAAGCGAGGCCTGCGAGGTCAGCAGCGGTTACGCATGTATCTACCCAACGGTCTACGTGCTGATTCAACAAACGTTTGTTGATATTCAGAGCCCAGTCTGGGCAGACAGCAGAAGCAAATCCCCATGCAAGACACTGAAAATAATCTAGCGGGGGTGACACAGCACGTCAGTTCTGTTCCCCAAATAAAACACGACCTGCATAGTGATGAGGGGCTGTAACCGGTGACGTCCTGACCTTTAGGAACTTGATCATCTTCTTCACGACTCCTGCACCGAGGGCCTCTTCAACCATCTTCAGGGAGGACCGGAGGGTGCGGCTGAGGACCCCGGCAGCTCTCTGAGGGGAGCAGGAAGTAAAGGAAGATGAAACCCTTCATGGTGCTAATGGACTTCCAAGTTTTAGTTTTCAAAATGTGTCGAAAAGCCACAAAAAAGAAAAAGTTGATATTTTGACAATTTATGCATTCGGTAATGTTTTGAGCTGCTTTGGATATAAATGACATTATCTTAAAATTTTTGTTATATGGCAATAAATTTACCATTATATTGAATTTTAGCAAAAAATACTCAAAACATTCTAAGTGGCATCAATTAGATTGAAGTATAAATTAGAATCTATTGGCATTGATGGCATAAAATACTTACTACACAATGTTACACAATATGGCACACAAAACATCTTTGTTGGTGATAGTACAAGCCACAGGAAAACATGTGTAAAAATCTTGTAAATGCGAAAGGTCCCTGAAACAGTTTCACACTGAGTAACCAAGTGCTTTTGAGCTCGTGGGGTGAACGCGAGCGCCGCGCCCCCAGCAGATGGAAGTGCGCATGCTAACGTATTTGAAAGCCGCAGCAAAAGGGTTAACATTTCTTTTCAGACGTAACGAAGACCTTTAACAGTAAGAAAAGAAATGCTGGTGTCAGAATTAATTTTCCAAGCTACAAAGAAAGGGAGCAAGTGGTTTGGTGAGGCAAAAGCAATCAGTAGTACGGGAAGCAAAATCGTGCTCCGATTTTAAAAATGCGTAAGGGCCGAGTGACAGCCAGCGCTGTGCCCTTTAACGCAGCTGCTGGGTAGGCGACGCAGCGCTGCAAACGCGGCCCCGGCCCACGGAGGCCCGGCCTCAGCCAGCTGGACAAAGGAACAGCCAGTGTCTGTCCAGGAGAGGCCGTCCGGCCAGGGACTCCGGGGCCGGATTGGAGGGCCGGCTTCCTGGCTCCAACCCCCTCCTGGTCTTTTCACGTTCCCTGTATCTGCTCTGAATCTTTGTCTTTTTGTCCTGTCTTCTGAGGGACTTCATTTACTCCAGTTTCCAGTTCTGACTGTCTTTCTAGTAGGACTCTGTTACTGTTTTGTGGCTGTAACACTACTCTGAATTTTTCTGAGGATACAAATGGTTGGTACTAATTGTCCTTGTTTCCACATCATCTCTATTTTGTTGTCTCTTTATCTTGGTTTTTCTATTTACATGCACGTATGGCTTTCCTGAAATGCCTGGTGAAACCACGATGCACAACCACCTCCAGCGTCACTGGCTTCAAGCTTGGGCCTGGCTTTGTCGACTATGGGAAAGGAGAGTCTACGTAACACCGCCCGGTCTGTCTCGTTCGCACAAGAGCATCTTGAAATGGGGCAAATGGGGCGGGTTACACTCCACAAGCTGCTAAGTTCCAGCCCACACAGAAAAGGGATTCTTAACTCAGCTTCCTGGACTCCAGGGCCGTGCAGATGGGCACGGGGAGAGGGTTTCCAAGTCCCCTGAAGCTGTGGGCAGACTGGGCATTTACGTGATGAGGGGCATCCTCCTGAGGAATGTGTCCTCCCTGCACCTTGGGGTCAGCAGATTCTCACAGGTGTGATGCTGTCCGGAGGGTGAGAAACACCGAAACTGAAACAGGACAGCAGGGCAAAGGTGGCCGTCCCTGGCTGCCCTGGGAGAGGCCTACTTACTGTCAGGATGCCTCCATCCTGGCTGTTCAGCAGGGACAGGCACCTCCTGCTCACCTCGGTGGCCCAGACCTGCAGCGGTGGGGGCGGGGGAGGACACGCGGGTTTGGTAACCTGCACGCTCCGGGCGCTGGAGCAGGGCTGGCCACGCCCTCCCCTGCACCACGGCCGCGTTTCCCTTCCAGCACTTCCCTCGCTCTGTCTTTTCCCTGATCCGCACCCCTAACGACGGGGCAATCCTGAGATCAGGGACCACGTTTTATTGACGTTGTAAATGCAGGGCCTGGAACCACACTAGGCAAACGCTGGCCACTCAGGTTCCTGAATGAACACCTGCCCGGGTGCCTGGTCTGCCCCTCCATGCAGAAGTGACAGAGTGTGCCCCGGCTTTCCCCACCCACTGCCAGGGCTGCTGTTCCCTTTGTGAAGGTGAGAGCAGCTGTGTGCAACAGGACGCGTCCAGGTTGTCCCAGGGTCCCAGGTTGGGAGGCGCGAACGCCGTACCTCAGAGACCAAGGCGGGCTGAAGACACAAGTTCATCACGAGTCCCAGGAGTGTATACAGGAGTTCTCTGAACACGTCCAAGTCCTCCTCACACCTGGCCTTGAGAAACAAAACAAGGTAATCCCTGACTTCCTGCCTTGCAGCTTTTTACAGTCACGTCTTCCCCTTGGCAATGGTCTTGGCGTGACTTGCACTCCCTGAATTGTCCACGTCATGAACCTGAGTGAGGGTGAAGATCAGACCCGTCTGTGGGCCGGCATGGGCGCAGGGGACTCACAGGGTCCCTGTCACTCATGCCCTGGGATGCCGGCTCAGCCTGGCCCCATGTTTAAGCTGAGCAGAACCGCTCACACGTCCCCGGGGCAGACAAGACCTGAGGTGGGGGGCTCTCGAAGGCCAGCCACCCATAAAATCTTGGGTTACAGAAAGGATTAAGCAGGATAAGCCGCTGGCTCCAGCACCGTCAAACAGAGTATTTTACCAAGCTCGATCATCGAGAAGCAGCCAACACCCCCAAAGCAGATGAAAGGCCAGTGTTGAGCAGAAAAGCGGCTCTACCATGAGGCCCAGGCAGGCGTCCCCGAATTCTTCAGAGCGAGCCAGCTGGCTCCGGGTGGCAGCCTCGGCACTCAGGTTGCCCAGGATAGCGATGCACTGACTCAGGGCGGAGGTGCTGGTTACTTGGGGATCTCTTCTCTAAAAGTGAATTGAGAGAAAGCAAACACACAGAGAGCTGGCAATGACGCCAGTGTCATCGCCAGGGGGCACCCCTCAGTCACCAAAATTCCCGGGAACCAGAGAGCACAGTATCATTGGGGGCATCAGCAGGGTCAGGCTGGCAACAGGGTGGAGACGCACGGGGAGACTCCAAAGCGCTTTGGCCTGGAAGAGGGGGGCCTCGGCCCTAAGCCCGGTGACACCCCCAACCAAGTCCTGTCTGTGTCCAGAGCTTCCATTCCCACATCTGAAACCGGGGTGCGGACATGCCCCCTACGGCCCCTTGAAACTTCCGTGGCTCACTGGGGACAGTGTCCAGTCCCAGCATGCTGTCCCGGGAGAAATCCCCCGGCCCCTTGCTATTCTCTGCCTTGTCAGCTCAGATCCACATGCTTCCCCTCTGACAAGGAAGGCTTCTGTTCGGGCACAGGGCTGCATGTGGTACTTACTATGATGGGAGGCGGGTCAGACGGGGACTGTGGAGACAGACACCCTCCTTCCACCCTCATCTCAGTCCACATCCAGCTGCTCTGCCCCTGCACATGCCCCCCAAGCTGTCCCAGATGTGACTGTTTTAATGAAGAGTTAAGTCAATCCCAGCTGTGGCTAAATGGTGACTTGATCCAAGACACACAGTCTGGAGTGTAAACTTCATTTAAATGGCTCACTGATGCTCCTGGGGTATCTGTTACAGGTGACAGAAGTGAGAACTTGCTCACCAGAACACCTATGAGTGCCGGCAGGACCCCCGGAAGGTTGGCCTGGAACCAGGCTTGGAATCTGAAGAGAAAACATCAGCGTGATGTATTTCCGCACATCACACGGCCCACTACATGATAAAAGCAGGTCTCTGGTGACAGAGCAGACAGTCCCAAACCCTGGGCCATGTGATGTGCAGCGTGCCTTGGTGACTCACTCTGAATCAAATGAGAATGACCCCAGGTATGGAGTGTGGCTTTAATTCTCTACGTCCGAAGAATGGACTTTGATGTTAAACAACAGTCCTCGGACGGCAGCTCTCTTATGCAGAAATTGCTAGAATCCCCAGGCTTCTGCCAAGCTGACCTGCCACTCCCTCTGCCCTCCCCTGGCCCCGAGTCTGTGCTGTGTGCTATGCAAACTGGAAACACAGTGCAGTCATGTTTCCTTGTCACGGCCATGAGGGTGCAGGTACATACGTGTCCCCTCACGTCGTGCTAGAGCAGCTGTTACACGTTCCTGGCTGGAGCCGATGGTCTATCCAGGACCACGGGCACCTCTTACTCTACAATCATTTCTAAGTAACCGGTCCTCAAGTTGGTAAGGAAACTAAACAAACCATGCACTTAGGAATTATGAAAAATCTAAGACCTTTACTGTCTTCCTAGCAAAGACGCAAGGAAAAAAAGGGATGGGGGATGGGTACGTGCAAGGCCAGCGGGGACCCCCCAGGAGGCTACGCTTCAATGTGCACTGCCTGTCACACCTGTGTGCCACCTAGCAGGGCACATTTACTAGGTGGTTCCTACTAGGTGCTGATTAAGTGGAAGAAACCTCCAAACACACAGCAGGCGTGCTTAGTGGGAGATACTGTTTTCAGTACGTTACTGCTTCTAACCCCACTGCGGCCTGGACCCCCAGCACCCAGGGGACTGAACAGGGGTGCCTACCACAGCCCCCCGAGGCTTCAGCCCTTCTATGCGGTCAACCCTGGGACGCTCTGCTGGCTTAGCTACCGCGTACCCCACACGTCTGAAAAGGCCAGATAGCTCACCGAAGGCTGGAAAAGACACGTGAGTTTCTGGAAATAAGTTACCTTTCTTCCTGGGTCAAGTCTGTGAGCAGCTCCATGGCGGACTTGGCCTCCTTGGCTGAGAGCTGGAGAGACAACAGCAGGCCCTCCACTAACCTGCAAAAAAGCCACACGGCCTCAGGGCGGTAGCCTCCAACCGATGGCATCCCCCGCGAGGAGCCCTTACAAGGGGACCAGGAGGGAGTCAGTGCCCAGGGCAGGGAGCTCCGAGCAGCCTTGCCATGCCCTCTGTGGATGGCTGTGCCCGCCCACCCCCACGCCACAGACTCTCCCCTACGAGCACGGCTCTATCACTTCACGTGACGTCCCAGCAGGTGAGCAGTTTTAACCGAAGTTCGCTGATCATCAGATGCCAACTGATTCCACTGCTGCTGATGGAAGTACAAGGGCGCCCTCGGGAGGTGGGGAGTGGAATCAAGGTACCGCAAGACTGACAGGCCGCTGCATCCACCAGATGACACTGAGTGTGGTTAAACTCCAAGTCCTGCACGCAGAGCTGGAAGTCAGTCACAGAACTGGGAGACCTGCGCTATAACCGGTTCACATGGAAAACGGTTCCGGGGTTATCAGCCGACTGCAAACCCACCAGGAGCCAATAGTCTGGAGCAGTTGCCGAAAAAAAGGGCGTGTGACCTCGGGCCGCCGTAACGTGCGGGCAGCGGGGCAGCGGGAGCGCAACGCAGCTCTGAGCCCCTGGTCTCCTGCTCTTCGCCGGGGACACGTGTGTTCGGTGACGTGTCAGAAACAGGTCCATGCAAAGTGGGCCCTGAGTCCATCTGGTGGGACGTGTGCGAGGGTGGAGACCAGGCTTCGAAGAGCCCACGACATTTCAGCTGTCACCTCCAAGTGCGGTGCTGGCTACTGTTCGCTGGCTCGTTCCATCAACAACACAGTTGGAGCTATGACCACCTGCCAGGCAGCACGGAAGGCTCTGTGGCCAGTGATGCAAAAGGATGACGTCTCAGCTTCTAGGAGCCTGCCGGCCAGTGTCAGGCCCGTGGGGACAAGCAAAGAGCATCTCAGCAGAGTCACAGCATCCACAGAGATGACGAGGTACAGGATAGTGGGACCCCCTGGGGTGTGAGGGGAGGACAGGCAGAGCCAGCACGTCGAGCTGGGCCTCGCACGGCCCACCATTCAGGATTCCAGCTTAGGCAGCTGTGCACGTTCAAATGCCACCCCCGACGCAGACGGCAAAGTCAGGTAGGGGTCTGCTTTGAAAGATCACTTTGATTTGAGTTTATGCTGCGTGTAACATGGAGATGGAAAGGTACAACCGTGGGAAATGTCTCCTTCCAGCACTGGAGAGATTTATAAGTGATAATTCTGGATTTACTTAGTGGCTTGTCCCAGGAGGGGTCCGGAAGTCAAATTTCCTGAGGGATGGCCGAGAAAACCACGATGCTTAACCTGGAAAAGACTAGTGTCTCAGCTACCTCAAGTCCTGGCAAGTGGGACAGCTGAGGCACCTACTAGGTCTTCAGCAGGCTGACCCGAGGCCTCCATCCAAGGAGGCGGTTCTTGTGCTGTCAGGAGGTAATTTTGTATTGACCAGACCTGTGCTGATTGGGACCAGCAGGCCTTGGGAGGGGAGATCTGCATCCTCTCAGCAGGTGGGAAAAGGCCCCCAGGCCTTGAGCTGTTAAGGTGCCCAGGAAAACACAAGGAAAATGCTGGAACCATGCCTGGGGGCACCACGCCCATGACGTACACAGGGGACGCCCAGGGGAGACACCTGTGCTGGAGGGGGGGTGCCTTCTCGTGCTGCTGCTGTCGGAAGTCGCTCATTTCAGAGTAGGCCCAGAGCCGCCCTCCACCAGTTTAAATGTGTTTTCCCCCCACTTGAAGGTCAATGCTGACGAGCCTGATAGCACAGACAGCAGGGTCAGAGCAGATGGCCCAAGGGCATGGTGGCTTTCATCCTGGGAGACACGTGGCCAGTGGCCAGGTTTCCTGTCCTTGCAGCCAGACGCACGTCCCAAGTGCACCGAGGAAGATGCGGTGGCCCTTGCCACTCCCACTCATCGCCTTTTTCGGTGGCACATTTTCTGCTCTGTTGACAAGCATCTGTCCCTATAGACGGGCCATGCACCAGAAAATGCTCTAGTGTAACCGATAAATGCATTTTCATGTCAGTTTAGGGGCCTGAGCAGTAGACCTTGCAGAGAGAAAATGAGTATAAAAGTCCCTCTTGAGTCCACACTGTGTGTTGGGCATGACACTGGCTGCTTTCTTCACGGTGGCAGACGTCCCAAAGACACCCTGCCGTCCTGTCTGAAGCTGCTGTAGAAGCTGGAACCATTTTTCTCATGAGGGGTGGCATGTGACACAATTCTGACCAAAGAGAAACAGAGGCGGTAGCTTTTCTCGCTGAAAGGGACACCTCTGGCTGGCGCTAACCTGTCTTGAAGAGGGACGTGATGCCTGGAGTCGCAGCCGGCTTGTGTGACCAAGAGGGAAGGATCAAAGGAAGGACACAGACCTGGATCCTGACATCTTTAAGTCGCCGGGCCAGCTGCTGCCATCCTCAGTTGTTTTTCTGTTGTTTTTTTTTTTTTTAACATGAGAAAACCAAGACTAGTTTCCCTCTCAGGTATTCTGTGGAACGCGACAGAAAAACTGTAATTGTGTCACCTCTCTTAAGTGTCATATACGACTGTGACACCCTGAGACACTGGGCTCACCAAAGCGAAGCGACTACCTTGGGTCGTGCAAGCAGACAGCGACAAGCTGAGGATCTGCACTTTCTACAGAGGGACAGTGGCCCACACACCGTCCCTCTCACTGCAGTTGTGCCTTCATCTTCTCACACAGCGCAAAGCACTTTGGGAGGAAGACGACACGCGCGCCTCTCGGTCGGGGTCATGGCTCCCGTCCTGCCTCGGACCCTGTCCTCTCACTGGGAGAGCACATCCTGTCCCCGGGTTAACTGGACGTGGACACGAACGAGGACGCCATCTGGGGTGTGAGCCGCCGTGCCTTTGGCTCTGACGGTAGCAGAGCACACGGGAAGACACACACGCCACTCTCCACGACGCTAGAAAAACTCAAGGTGACACGCAAGCGATGCAAAGACAGCTTGGGGGAGGGCAGCTCACGACGCCTCTACCTGCCTTTACTCGCAGGCCACGGCCGGATGAGAAAACGTAACGAAGGCACCGAGGAACCGTCTGTGGGACCGTTTAAAATGTGAGCTGTGCGCCCGAGGATTTACTCTGCGAACAACCGATCCCTCTGCCTGTGTGGGCTGAGCTCCGGCGGGAGGGGGGTTGTCACAGCCCTTCCTGTCAGCCACTGGGGCCAAGAGGAGGGGCCGCAGCCAAGGCTTAGTAAGCACTTTGTCCTTGCCACCTAGTGACTTCCTCACCTATGCGGGGCAGGTGCTGGAGGTCTAAGTGTGGGCCAAGGGAGATCTGACCAGGGTTCAGACTTGGCTGTTGGTCTGACGGGGAGCAGAGAGGAGGAGCTGGGCTCCAGAGCTCGGAGGCGTCTGGGGGAGAGTCCCTCAGTTACCTGCCAGAGTTTCTCCTGCCCCATCTGTGAAATGGGGTAAGCATACTTATCTGGCCTACATCCCTGGCCAAGGAGAGAGAAAATGGGATAATGAATCACAAGTTAAATTCTGTGTACAGACAGAGTTCATAGAGACAGAGCAGGATGTAATTATTGCTATTTCTATCAGACTGAATAAGCAGGAAATCACCAACATGGACCTTCTTAGGTATAAAAATGGCAATTTCACATATTCAAACTACCATCTTCACAGGCTGAAGAGCACTGCGCAGAATCTCCGAGGTTCAGTAATTTTCTTAGTACAGTCTACTTGGGAGAGAGGCACTATTCCCGTCGCCCTAAGCCTTGGGAAGACCTGCACGTGACAGTCACTGGGATGCGTTTTACGTATTTATACTCTCCCATGCTCTAGAAAGGGCTTAAGGGTATGCAAGATAAGATCATATTATCTCAGACAGGAATGAAGGACAGGAGTAGGGCTGAGCCAGGACTGAGCTGAAAGGGCACAAGCCAATGACCTGTTTCAAAGTTAGGTTCCCAGGCTGGTTTTGGAGGTGCTGCCATTGGCACTGCCCGCAGAATCTGTGAGATGCAAACAAACGCAGGAGACGCGAACTGTCCACGGCACTAGGATCAGACAGGCGTCTCTGCTGGGGTTCATGAGGGCGTGCTCCTGTCAGAGGGTTTACGTTATTGATCCTTAATCAAGCCTGATGGCACCCCTCACGTCAGAGATGTGAGAAGGGAGACAGGCCAGTCTTAGCGTGGCAGGTGGTGATCTGAGACGCTGCAGGGACGACCCCGCCATGAGAGCCTTACCGGGTCAGGTCCAGGTGGCTGATGAGCAGGCCTCGTCCGTGCTCTGTCTGGGCGAGCTGCAGCAGCAGGGCCAGGCTCTGCTGCCGGATGGTCAGCGCCCTGGAGGCCAAGAGGGAGGGCAGCAGCTCACCTGCGTCAGGGCCTGTCAGCAGCAGGCGCTGGTTTTCCTCTGCAAGACACAGGGATTATCCGCATGTGCACCCTGTGACGATGACTACACCGGTTCTGTTCCCCACCATCCAAGTAGGAAGCACATTTCTTCTCCACTCACTCGAGAGGTGGGATAATGAAGTACAAGGGCACAGACGCTGGAGCCAGACGGCTGGGTCTGAACGACCCACGAACGACTTCAGCCGAGTTGTTAATGCCTGTGCACCTCGGCGTCCTTATCAGTGACCTGTGGAAGGTGACCTGCCTAACAGAGTTGTCACGGGGCTTGACGGTTCACACTCAAGGGTGCTGAGAGCAGGGACTGGCACACAGGCATTAGCTCTCACCATGATTCTTGTGTGTATCTGGTAACGTGGGGAAAGGGGGAGAAATAAGCTCAACTGTGGAACAGCTGTAGACCACTGATTTTCATACAACGGCCAGAGCAGCCATTCGAGTTATTTCTGGGAAGACAGACTATCACGTGAGAACATTCAGGGGTAAAGCACGCCCCCTTCCTAGACTTAAGTTACTTCCAGGGTGTGGCTTCGCATTTACCCCCGCCCCCTTCACCTGGTTCATCTTCTAAGGGGGACATGAATTTGAGGGCATGCAGGGGTACAGCTAGAGTAGGAGGCTGAGGGATGAAACAGCAGAGCTTCTCTAGTTTGTGTATTCTTTTCTTATGCTGGAAAAGTGGCTCACTGGAAGCAATTCAAATGACACAGAGAGAATAAAGCTGAAAATGAAGTCCTCTGCTCTCGGACCCCCTCCCGGTGAGCGCAGTCCCAACAGGAGCGATTATTCACCCTTGATAGGAATAATGCTAAAAGTATGATTGACACATCCTAACCTGTAGCAGGCCTCTCTCTCCTACTCAACGATATATCACAGACGTATTTCCACATCCTTACTTTTAAGTAGTCCCTTGTCCTTATTAAGAGCCACTGTGTATTTCCTGAGTTGGACATAGATTTCACTGATCTGAGAGCATTTATGCCACAGGCTGTCTGACAATGCATTTTCAGATGTTGAAGAAAAAGGTGATGCCAAGGTTCACAGAGAGTAAACGAGGGTGCTGGGGGAGGAGGGAGGGCCGTGTCCCATTCATGCGGCCCCCCCTTACCCTCCTGCTGGGCTCTGCAAAACCAGCACCCCATGTGGGTGACACGCTGTAGCGATAGTAGTCTGAGCATAATTCTCTTCAGGAAAGAGGCCCCCCGATTCTCTAGTTTCTAGAACTAAAGATGATTCCTCCACTCTACTCAAGAAAAAAATGACATGATCTCTATTAGGCATTTTCCAGTTTGCAAACTGCAATCACCATTTCCAATCTATGATGACTCCACACGGGAGCCCAAGGAAAGGAGACACAGCTGTCATTACATTCATTTTCAGTGTTTTGTTCCAAGGTCAGAACTTTTCCTAGGAAAACACAATTTTTTAGAACAAGGGAAAATACTGAAGTTTTATATTTACACCAAGGATACAAAAATGACAAGAAAGATGATACAAAATTCAGTGGATCCCAGATGATGCCAACGTGTAAAAAGCTAAGAGGTAATGAGGTAACTAAAATCCCTGTAGCTTTTTGCTGTCCCAACATTACACACTAATCAGTGTCACAAGATGCCGGCAAGGACGATTATAAACTTCATGATGCTGAAATGGGGACGGTGGTCAATAAAAAAAAAAAAAAAAAAAAAAAAAGGAGTATTTTCAGGCAGACAGAAAGGAAAAACTCTGCCACCCTAATTGCCAACAGGCGAGCCGAAGTCACGCGTCTGCAGGAATAGGTGCGTGTCCCGGCGATGAGACCACTTGTTATGCCGACGATGACCCTGGCAGCTGTGAGGATGCCCGACGCATAACTGTGGCGCACACTTTGCTCCTGACCCCATACGTTCTGTCTGGGGGAAGGTCTGGACCCCGACCCTCCAGGGCCCAGCCTGTGCGGGCACCATCACAGCTGCCCATGGAGCTCGGACTTGGTGGGCCCCGACGGCGGTCAGGGGCACGAGCCCAGCTTACCGTTCCCGCTGCACACTGCATGCCAGAGCCTCAGCACAGACTCGCACACCGTCTCTTCCGCCGCATCCTCTCCTGCAGTGGAGAAGCACCTGGAACGGACAAGGGGGAGCACTACTGAAACCAGAACTCAGTCTCGATCTTCCTTCCAGCTGGTTTTCTTCCACCTACAGACTTCTCAAATGCTGGGTTAAGGAAGTAACCCAGGGCTGCAGGTCATCAGGACCCACGGGCCCCTAAGCATTGAACTGACAGCTCCAGGACAGGAATGAAGGCTGAGGACGGGGGGCGGGGGGGAAGGTGCTGGTGAGCCAGGGGCTGTGGGTGACCCATGACCGGTGGGCCGGCAAACTGCTTAGGGTTCAAGGGTCTCCTCGTGCGTGCACACCGGTGACTCCAACCCACAGCGGTGCCCTGAGCCTCAGAAATTTAGCAGGACAATTGAAAGTTAATAAATGCAGCAAACCACCTCCTACCACAGGGTCTTACTTTGAGATGAAATCAGAAAGGGAGCAGACAGAACCCAGCTGACGTCATTTAATGATATGGTCAGCAAATTCCAAAGGAGGAAAAGGTCAAAGAGCAATTTTGCAGCTGGTGGGAAACAGTGAGAATGGTCCCTTCTCTGAGTGAAGTGCTTGGAGAAACCCCGGAAAGTTCTGCTGACCTCCTCTCTCTCTCTGCAGAGAATTGCAGCGTAATTCAAGCTACCTGAGGCTCAGTGCTCAAGGGGGATTCATACAGCAGTGCTCCCAGGGGCCATAAGATTGACAAGGGTGGTGACACCCCGTGAAGTCTCAGCCCGTGTGGTTAGTGTCTGATTTCATGAGCAACGGTGACCTTCCTTGCTTTGATGCTGGCTGTCTTTACAAACACTCCTACCTTCTGATGACCTCATTCCCACAGATGATACTGAATCCATTGTGTGTCCTGAATAAGGTTTGTTCTGTGCCTGAAACAGATTCAGAGGAAACCCCTTCAGACCACTGAGCTGTCTGGCTGATGCCCAGCCGTAATAGAGCCCAGGTGATGAGGAGACACCTAACATGCAAGGTCAAAGCCACCCAATCACGCTCTGGTGGGAACAAAGACATCTCTGTTCTGAAACCTGCAGCCCTCCTCAGCCACGCGGGGCCCCCGTGAGAGGGACATCCTGTTCAGAGAAGGAGAGCTCAGCCCGGCAGCCCGTGGGCTATCTGACAACTCATGGTTTTGTCATCTGCAGTCTCCAGGAGCTGCGTAGCCTCTGGGAAGAACTAGCCTATTCGCCAGCGCGCAACTATTTATTCAGGAGCTGTTTCCAGGCTCGCAAGAGGAGCCTGTAATTCCCAAGGAACTAATGAGGGGACGACCTGAGCCCCCTCCACCGTGGACTGAAGGGAAGGCAGAAAACTCCATCGGTTTGCACAAGCAGCGGCCCGTCTCCGGGTCCCACAGCGGTGCACACTTCGGCATCGGTGTTTGCGAGAGCCGGTGACAGAGCACGGCTTTCACCAGCGGGAGGAGCTGACGGCGGCGCCGGGGCGACACGCCCTTCGCAGCCAGCGCTCCCTGCGTGAACCTCCGTCTACCCTATACAATTCCGGCTTCCACCTCCCTATGGTTGGGGGGAGCTCTCTGGGGGTGATACAGGGCATTTGGGTGCATGTGGAGTACGCGTGGGGTACGCGAAGGGTGTGTGGGCAGGTGCAGGACGCGTGGGGCATGTGTGAGGGAGGAACATGTGTGGTGTGTGTGACCTAAGCATGTATGGTGTGATCTGTGTCGCGTGTACATGTTGTGTGCGTGGTCCTGTGCACGCACGCTCTGCGGAGAGGGTGGGGCTGGGGTTGGGGAGCGGGGCCGTCCCCCAAGCTCCCCTTCGCCGCCTACATCACAGGAGGTCTGCAGCCAGTACAGGCAGTGCTCTGCCCTCCGCCCCTTCACGCTGACAGCGGCCTCCGGCTTACCGTCCCGCATCATCTCCGTCAGGAGTTCGATGCCCCCAGCGTAGAACAAGGGGTTCTGATAGGGCTTGGCCAGCGTCTCCAGGAGGTTCTTGGTTGTCATGGCCGTGTCCTTTCCTGAATCCAGCCACTTCCGGGCTTCCTCCTCCTGAAGGTCTGCTTTCTCCCGAAGATCTACTTGATTCAGGTAATCTAGCACCGAGAACGGAAACAGACGAAGCTTGCCGTCAGCACTGCCAGACAAGGAGTGACGGGGCACCGAGAGGCACCACACACCGAGGAGTTGGGGCTAGTCCACAGTCTATATCCAGAACCTTGAACTATCTTGGGGAATCAGGGAAAACATTGTTCCCTGTCTAGAAGGCTCTAGAGGACGACGGGGGGGAAGGGAGGAAGGCAGAGATCTGGGCTGGGGGACAGAGGGAGGCGGAGCAGGGCAGCCTGCACCACGGAGGGTTTGACTGTGTGGCCCAGCGCCGGAGGTATGGAGGCAGCCTGAGGCCGGGCCCAGAGGGCAAGTGGGACTCGCATGAAGGACACCGGCAGTGACAATCTCACCTTTCACCTGTTTCTGCAGCTGGGGGTTTAATTCCAGGATCTTCTGAAAACACTCTCTGGACTGGAAGGAGAAACAGACAAGGCCTCGGTGAGTGCTGAGGGGGTAGTGGTGATTGGAAGGCACACGCTGGCGTCCCGGGGCCAGGCTGGCCCACCACCTCCTCCCAGGCCGGGAGGGGGCATAGGGACGCAGCCGGCGTTTGACATTTCGTTTAGGCTTCTCTGGTTCTGTGGGGCGACAGGTATTATGTCAAAATTTATTTTGAAAAAAATAGTGTTGTCAGATACAGCCTGTGATGGAAAATATACAGCCCTAAATTCTTGTGGGTCGTGTCTGGCTGTGTTAGGAATAATCATAAGGTAAATGCAAAATTTAGAGATGATATTTGCACTGAGAGAGAGCCGGAGGCTCCCCGTTGGATGTGCCCATGGGGAGTAAGGAAATACAGAAAGCTAGAGACATTATGACAGAGACCTGGGACAGGAAACGAGACCCACCTCCTTAACCACATGGGGGGCTTCGGGGAGCGCCAGGGAGGGCTCCTCTCACTGGCCCCCTAAGAGTCAGCTGGAAAACTCGAGGGGGAGGGGCTCTCATTGAGAAAATGGTTAGACAGAAAGTTCCTGGAAAAGGAGTCCAGCTCCTGGGGCATTATGCAGGGTTTAGGGCAACACAACCAGGTACCAAGGGGGAAAAACGTCAGAAGAAAATAGTTCTGAAATACTTCAAAGGCTCAAGGCTTGTCTAGAAGATTAGGATTAAGAAAGAAACTGAAGGAAAACATCACATTAAAACAGAGACTAGTGTCGTAGGAGAGAACACACATCAAACACAGTAACTGCTACAGACTAAATGTGTGTGTCCTCGTCCCCCCCCCCCAAATTTGTATACTGAACCCTAACCCCCAAAACTATGAGAAATAAATGTTTGTTGTTTAAGCCACCCAGTCTACGTTACTTTGTTGTGGCAGCAAAAGGACTGAGATAGTGACCCTGTACCCAACTTCTCTGTAACCCTAGGTCTCACCTATCAGCGGCTCCTGTTGCCTTCACTGTCCGTGTATATCCACAATCTCATCAGTTGTCACCAGCTCCACCACCAACCTGGTCTGAGCCATCATTACCTCACTGGGATGATTTGTTGCAATAGCCTTCTACCTGGTTCTCTGTTCTCAGAGATGCTCCTCCTGGGGCTGAACCCACACTAGCAGAAGGTACTGCACAAGGACTCCTACAGCAGGTGGGGCTCTACGACATAACACTCAACATTCTTCCCAAGTTTAAGATCTAAGGTTCACCCTGGGAAGTACTAAAAGGTGGACTGATGTCTGATGAACTTGGAGGAAGATGGTTCTCCTCTGAGACAGTCGGGAGCACCACTCTGTGATCAAACATGTCACTTACATCCTTTAAAGAACTTACCACACTGTAGTTCTTTAGGGCCAGGTGGGCTTTTCCCATGTGGAAATACGCCTTTGTGCATTTCTCATCGCACTGCATGAAACAGAACGAGTAATCAGACGCTGCAGAAGATCTGAAGTCCTCAGCACCCCACCAGCTGCCCGTCTAACAGAGGTGAGGCCGAGCTCCCAGAGTTGACAACTAGAGCTTCTCCGTGCATCTGTAATTGATGTCTGCAAGGAGCCTGGATACACAAGAAAGCTCTGTATCAAATTAATTAATGACACTGGTCAGTTTTCACTTCCATTTAATGGCACTCAATCAGGAAACAAACCAGAAACCCTTCGTTTAGAAAAGCTCTTGACCTTGATGGAACATTAGCGTTACCAGGGATGCTCATAAAAGTCCTGATGGCTGGGCCAGATCCCACACCCATTAAATGACACTCTGGGGTATGGTCCAGGCATCAGTATTTTTAGAATGTTCCATGTGCAGCCAAGTTGGAGAACCAGTGGCTTACTGGAAGAGAGGAAACTTTACTCTGGGCAAACAGCTGAGGCTACTGTTATGGCTGAGCAGGCCTGGGAAGTTCCTCCCCTGAAATACACCACAGCAACTTACACTCTTGTCATTTAAGGTCAAGAGGAACCCCCCTTCCACAGGCAGGACTGAAACTTAAGGCTGAGATGCACCACGTGCACGGAGGGCCCTGAGCCCACCTGTTTCTGACCACTATAACTCCAAAGGGAAAGATTATCCAGAAAGACATAAACCATCATTTAAAACATCCGATTAAGTAACTGAGCCCCTTGTATGTGGAAGGTGTTGTGCCAGTCAGATGCTCAGCAGACTAAGAGTCCTGGGTGGAGCCCTGGTTGGCCTGTCACCAGAAGTGGGACGCTGGCCAGACCACCTCGCTCTTCTGATGCTCGTTTACATCTGGAAAGTGAAGGGGAGGATAGTGTGTGTGTGTCTCTCAGGGTGATGTGAGGAGGAAAGGCTTGTAAAATGCTAGCGCAGCACCCGATCGGTCTCAGTGCTGCAGCTGCAGTTACAACGCAAACCATTTCAGGGCGAGGAGAGAATCGACGGAAAGCTAGATAACAACAGAAGAGCCCTCTGCAGATGCATTTTCGTGAGTATCACGTCCTGACTGGCTGCTAAGTGAACGGCAGTAGTAACAGTAATAACGGTGCATGAGTGAGTGTTCAGTCCTTTCCCTATGGCTCACAGGAATGATCTCACATGGACCTTATAACAAGTCTGATACACGCGATTATCCCAGTTTCACAGATGAGGAAACCAAAGGCTGGAGCGGTTCAAGGTCACCTCGGTACTAAGTGCAAGAGCTGGGATTTAAAATCTGGCCATTTGTCTCCAGGCCCAAAGGCTTAAAAATGACACCAAATCCCCTTCCGAAAAGTGCTAACCAGCTCAGAAGGAAATGCACTCTGATGAAATGCAGTCTAACAGAAGGCATGCACGGGAATGGTGTGTGGGGGGGGGGGGCGCAGAGCTGGGTCTTAAATGCTACGGAGGGGTGGAGAGAGGAGGATGGAGGGAGAATGGGCTGAGCAAGGCCCAGAGATCAGAGAGTAACCAGGGCTTCCGTGGACGTCCAGTCCAAGGGCAGGTGCCAGGCGGAGGGACCAGCAGGCTGGAAGGGGTGAGCCAGTCAGTGACCCACATGGAGGCCTTGAATACCAGGCTAGAGGAGGGTGAGTGGGCAACGGCCATGCAAACAAGGTGGTCTAGAGGCAGCAAGCAGAACCAGAGGAGGGGAAGGCAGGGAGAGAAGCGAGGAACCCAAAGCAGTCACGGATGGTGAGAAGCTAATGCCTGACGTCCCGATGACGCTGGGAGCAGATACCAGAGCGATGTCAGGAAAGAAGTGACCAGCACAAAACCACCATAAATAGTAAGGGGGAAGGAGGGTGGCAGGTCCTAAGTTCGGGGTTCAGGTGGCTGGAAGACACTGTGTGCCATTAGCAGAAAGAGGTGTGTCGGGGCAGGCAGGAGGGAGGTCAAGGGGCAAGATGAAGAACTTGCTTCTGGACACGCTGCGCTTACGTTCCAGACAATGCCCGACAGGCGGAGGACGGACAGACGGACAGACGGACAGATGGCGCTGTCCACAGTGCTGAGAAGTGAACCCACAGGGAAAACGCAGGCGTTGAGGAACTACAAACAGAAGGCAAGCAGGGAGCTGGGGACTGAACTCTGGAGAGTCTGCAAAGCAGGGAAGGAGGGGCCTCCAGCACCCAGGCTCAGAGCCTCCCTGCGGAGCGGCAGGGTTAGGATGGGGGTGGGGGGAGACACGCCCTGGCCACGCCTGCCGTATGTCACCTGGAAGGGTGTCCTTGTGACTGCGCCTTCCTCAGATGCTGGCCAAGGGCTTTTAATGGCTTTTCTCCCTTTTCTTCTGTGATCACATGTCAACCTCACCAGGATCATCTCAGTGAATCCCAGATCACATTAAAAAGAATCCTGCCTTGGAGGAAGATGTGCTTTATCATGCAGCAAGTGTTCTGCTGAGGAAGAAATGATTCTGATCCCAGCTGAAACCCGCCTGCTGCCTTATCTCCCGACAGGGAGCATTGTCTTGAGATACCCCCCACATGGGCTTGTCTCTGCCAATTCACAAGGTTCAAAAAATATTAAATTGGCATGGAAGTACTATCAATAATGGAGTGGCACTGACATTCACCATTGATACGTTACTTTTAGAGAGTGAAACTTTTAATTCACAGCTTTGATGTGCAGCCCACCGCTGTTAGGTTTTTACAGCTCCATACACGTTTTTTCCATCCCTGCAAGTGTTTACCAAACCTCTTCAACGGGAGCCTCGCGGGCCCTTAACAGACTGGCTGCTGAGTGTCAGCGTTCCTTAATGTCAGCTCTGCTGGGCTTGCTCTGCCTGGGCGCCGCTGTTAATTATACTGTGCTTCAATTAGCATTTGGGATCAGAGCCGTGCGTGATCCTGAATCAGCATGATGGTGTGCCTACGTCTTTGGTCCTTTCCAGATCAGAAGAGATGCTCCTGGAAACCTCATGAGGACAGACCCCCGCCAGGGTTTCCTGTTTCAGTGGAAGGGCTGTTTCAGTAGGTGCCTTGGAGCCCAGCTAAGTCAGACCAACACCAGCCGTGAGACCCTGCACAGGTTACTCCGTCCATCTCCAAGGCCAGCTGTCCATGTCAGAGAAAGCGGGACCGCAGTGGTACTGAACATACCAGGAGAAAATGTGGTGAGGCTCACACGAGACAGCGCATGGCCAGCACGCAGCAAATGACGGCTTTTGCTGTTGTCAGAACAACTAAGTGACGTCCTTGCCCCTCTCTTCCGGATGATGGTGGAAGAAGCCGTGATCAAACAAAGTGACAAAGCAGGTGTGTGGATCCGGATCCACGCTGGAACCGTGAAGAACCTGACATCATCGGCTATAATAACGCATGGGACATGATCTGCCACTGCATCTTCAGAGGGAGACAGAAGTCAAGTACTCCCACAGGTAATCCTGGGGGACCCCTAGTGTTTTATAAACCACGATTAGCAGAAGTGAATTTCTAATTCACTCAGGTTTTCCCAGCTTATCCTCCGAATAAAAAATAGGGAAGTGAGTGGAGCCAGTACTCACTCAGCGGGGGTGGGTGTGCGGTGCGGTGGGAGCATGTCAAGATAAAGCCTCATGTCCTCCTGCACTTCAGGTTTAGTTGATGATGTTATTCAAAATAATATGGACATATTAAAACAGACAAATGCTAGGGAGCTCAATGCAAAATGTGCAAGGATTTTTAAGATGAAACGCAGGTCTAGAAGGAAATTTTACACTCTCTGCTTCTAGACCCTCCGGAGGCTCATGTTTGCCTCATTAGCAGCACTTCAGCAAGGACGTCTGGGACGCACAGGGTTGGGTTATTTAGTTAAAGCCCCCATGTGACAGAGTAATTTAGGGGGATTGTGGATTAAGGAATACTTAAATATTTAGTCATTGGAAATAATGTCCCTAAGAGGTGATCGTAGCATTTCTCTTTGAAAATCTCGAATATTTCCACCGACAGCCCTTACTTCTCCCCTCTTTTAACTGCCTGTTTTGGGAGATGTGGGAGGAAATGTCACGCCCAGTAACATGCTGTATGCCTGAGGCCTGACCAGAGTCCAGGCTGAACAACAGGAGTTCTTTCTTCTGATGATTCCTCTACAAACGGGGGAGCTCTAATCCATTCCCCAGTTATGAGAGCCACAAACTGACGAGCAGGAACGACATTGCAGAAACGCGCTCCTGTGGTCGGCTCTAGAAACAGGCGGCGGCGTTCCCACGAGCCCATGAAGCAAAGCGTCTGATAACACTATAGCGAAGGATGCGCCATCGCGGTGTCAACCCTGAAAACCCAGAGTCAGCGGCAGCTCCTTTAAGAGCTGGGCACTTCACAGCCATTATCATGACCACAACACCGTCTACAGAGGAGGACACATGCGCTGACTGCAATGCTGACACCCTTTCCCACCACGCTGCCCTGGCAGTCCCTTCTTGTCACTCCAGGACTGGGACGTTTGGCCTCAGCCAGCCCGACTCCGTCACGTGGAAGAGGAAGTATGTTCTTACCTTCAGAGCCCAGTCACAGTCCACGAGTGCCTTCTGGTAGTCCTGGAGCTTTATGTATGCCTGGAATGACATGCAGTGCACAGTCACACACAGCTCTGTAGCCAGCGGTCATTAGCCGACACAGGAAGGGCAGTCGGACAGCAGAACGGTGATGGCAGTACCCGGTCCCTGCCAGTGTCAGTCAGGGTCCCCACAGGAAAGACGGCGCACTTGTACGCAGATGGTAACCAAGGAGTGTCCGCTAAAGGGCCTGTGAGGGTGGGGCTGAGGGGGACCAACAGGGATGTCACAGAACCCTGGTGCCATAACAGAACAGCCGGTACCACTGCGGGAACTCTGGGGGCAGAAGGGTAAGCAGCGACCGAACCCTGGGGGACAGCTTTGTGTACAGCACTGCCGATGGGAGGGGTGGCCTGTGGTAGGGCCGAAGCCGGGAGAATCAACACCCTGATGTCGCTGTCCTCCTGCCTTCCGATCTCATTGGCTGAACCCAACTGCACGTTAGAGAACAGCCAAGTCCAGAGCGCAGAGCAGGGCAGAGAAGGGCCCGGGGGAGCGAAGGAAAACACCCAGCACACTGACCATATCTCCATTGGGAGGGCAGGCCTCTGAAATCCACCCCCTGTGAATATTCCAGAAGGAAACCAAATGACAAAGGGAGTAAAAAAGATGAATACTGATGAGAATGGAGGAAAATCCAACCCCCTCACGCACAGCTGGTGCGAATGTAAAATGATGAAGCCACTTTGGAAGGTAGCCTGGTGGTTCCCCAAAAGATTAAACATCGAGTTACCACTCCTAGGTATCTACCCAAGAGGCCTGCAAATGCATGTTCACCAAAAAGCCTGTACACAGATGTTCACAGCAGCATTATTCATCATAGCCAAAAAGTGGAAACAATTCACATGTCCATCTGATGAATAAATTAAGTGTGGTCTCGCCATGCAATGCTGGATTATTCAGCAGTAACAAGTACTAGTGCTTATGACAACATGGATGAACCTTAAGAATGCTATGTTAAATAAAAGCCAGACACAAAAGGAAAAACATCCTGATTTCATTTTTATGAAATGTTCAGAACAGGCAGATGTATAGAGACATCAGGTTCAGCAAGTCCTGGAAAAACACCACTTTGGTCAGTGCCATGTCATCATCGTTGATGAGATGCCCTGGAACTAAACTCAATCAGCTGATAGTAAAACTGACTTCATTATGCAGCATTTGCCTAACTGGACTTACTACAGATTAGTGGTTGCCTCGGGCTGGGGCGGGGGGAGATGGAAGTTGGTGGGGTGAACTGCTTAAAGGGCTTCTTTTTGGGATAAGGAAAATGTTCTAAAATTGGTTATAGTGATGGTTGCACAACCCTGTGGATGTGTTAAAAACCACTGAATTGTACACTTTAAATGGATGAACTGTATGTCAATTGTATTTCAACAAAGATATTACCAAAAAAGACAAAGGAAGCCTCCTGCTTCTTTCCTCAGAGCACAGCCAGAAGGGAGAGACACAGGAAACAGGGTGACATTTAAGAGTCAGACTATCACCCTGAGCCCTTTTGGGACCCCCGAGAATTGGCGGAAACCTGGAAAATCAAGAATTGACTCAGAATTCCATGATCCACTCAAATCAACCAAATTTAGTTCGTTTGTTATTTCAAAGAACTCAGGGCTTATAAACAAATGAAAGGCTACTTACAGAAAGCACAACATGACTACTGTACCTTCTGTATTTATTACCGGACACGACAGGTGGTCAATGAATTCTTACCAAGCTGCACTAAGTAGATGCTAAGCACTCCCCTTCTGGAACGTTCCTGTTGTAAGAAAGGAAAACCAGGCACCAGGAGTAGTGGCCCTCCCAGGGTCCCTCAGTCACCAACAGTAGGTGCAATTCTCTATGCAGGTTTGCCCGTGATCGAAACTGCACCAGGGCCCTGCCATTCTGAAGAAATCTGGGGTATTTACATGGTCAAGCCAATGATGGGGTCAGTGTTGTTAACTCTCGGGGAACGCAAGCACTCAGGCCAAGGGGGCGGCAGCAGGCGGGGGACAGCTGAGAAGGTTCAGCAGGGTTGCTCTCTGCACCCCGGGAAGGCAGCTGCTATGACGTATTGTCATTAACTTGGGTCCAGGCCAATCGAAGTTGACAACGCTGAGCTGTCCTATGAAGCACCGTCCCCTCCGAGTCCAGGGCGTGGGTTTGCACTTGAAAGTCAGAGGATGTGAGGAAGAAACTAGCACCCTTCTCGCCGGCAGCGGCCACGATTTCATGACAGTGCTACTCAGGATACATGCAGGAACAAGCCTACGCGGCTTCAGCCATTTCTCTACGGAGCCTTCTTCTTTTCTCTCCTTTTGTCCTTTTTAAAGCCTGGATTCAACGGCCTGCAACCTCTCCGTTCTCTCTTGCTCTTCCACATTTTAAGAATTACTTTTTCCCAAATGATTTATCTAAATTACACCAGCAATCTATTGATCATAACATTAGCTCCAGGGGAAGAACAAAGCGATGAAAGGGTAGGATTTCTGCCAGCGAGCAGGAACACTCAATTCACAGGGTCCTTATCAAGTGTTCTAACACCGCGTGCAAACAGGGGAGGCGTTTTAAAGACAGTCGGTGGTTTAAATGATTCAGAACACCAGGCAGCACGGTGTGCATTTATTTGTCTCCAATAAGCTTTCCCTTTGGGGAGGCAGGGACGACGGCCTCCCCCAGGCTCCCACTGCACTCACTCACGTGTTTATCTACACTCCTTAATGGGATTCTCCAGAGCTAATAATCCAAATGCCGCTTAAACTTGAGGACAATAAACATGTAACTGGTTTAGATGAGTCAGGGTACAGAGCATCTGAATTAGATGTAAGTCTGAGTTACATAACACTTTAGAATCAATTCAATTTTACTGCTTTCCAGTAACTACTAAGTAACGAGACTGAGTAACAGCAGGTACATGTTTCAGAGACCAAATTTAGTGATAAATCAAAAGGAGCTATAACTATTCCATTAATTGCTGGTACTTAAATGTTTCTTTTGAAGTGTCAATAGACACTGAATTCCCCTAAATGGATTCATTGTGCCTCCAGTGTTATGCAACTTAACAAGAATTTATTAAAAATCTGTTATAAATAAAAGCATTAGGGGGAAAAGTATATGGCCATTTTACTTACGCATTTGCTTCTTTATAACACATTTTTCTCCATAAATGGGACTAGGTAAATGACATCTCAGCTCTAGTCAGACTTACCCCAACTGCTAAACTAATGAGGTCGTGCTGGGCTCGGATTTAGTTGTCATTAAATCACTGTCACTTCCAAGACTTTTTTTTTGCCTCCTAATGTCCTGTTTCTAGCTTTTGACACTCCCTGAACCCAGCACAGAGGGACATTCTTAACTTCGGGTTACAGACTGGAGCCGATGGGGGCTCTTCCTTTGGTAAATGACATGGCCCCAAGTTCATCCCGTGCATGTCCTGCTGACTATCGGATCATCCTGTCTACAGATCTGTCAGTTTTTCAGGCCTGAGCAACAGGGGGTTCTACCACACAGACTCGAGTACTCTGCAAAGGTGAGTCACAAACAGCGACACTGAGAGCTATCGACCTTGTCCCTTTATTAAGTAGTAGATGACAAACATCTGGGTGGCAGTTTTTACCTGGCATTGCAGGAAACTGAACTCCACTGTGATACAAAACTGAGACCCTAACTATCCAGGACTGCAGAAGCTCAGCGTTTCTGGGAAACTGGCTCTAGGCCCATCAGCTACCCAGCCAACCCCAATCCCAGTATCTCCATCAGAGGGACTGACACGAATGAGAAAGGAACAGGAGAGGCGCCCTTTGGAGGTTAGAAGACCCTTAAAGAGGAGGCTGGCCCAATCGAGTGGTGGCAGAAGTCCGAGGCCCCTCGGGTCATTTCACCCCACTGGTTTCCTGTTTTACCCACGTGGAGAGGTGCCTGGTCACCACCAGGGCTGTGCTGATGCTGATGTGAACTATGGAGAGAGCGGAGGAGGCGCTGCTCTTCCCAAGTCCTCCGCTGACCATTTCAAGTCGGGAGTTCGAAACTGGGCCACGTAGGAGTGTTTACACCATGGCAACAGGCAAATGCTCCATACGAGCCAGCTTCCCTGACGCCCCGACCAGAGCCAGTGCTTAAACGTTTGCCCACAAGCTGCTGGCACCATGGTCTCAGGCTTCTCTGATTCCCCAGGCTGAGCGCACACCGTGCCCTGAGGAAACCCCGTGGACACGTTCCGGACTCACTGACCTGGGCGCGGTTGGTGTAGAGCACTTTCATGTCCTTCAGCTTCTCCAAACCCTCGCTGTAGCAATGGATGGCCATTTCATAGTCGCCTCTGACAAATGCTGCGTTCCCCTTCTCCTTCAGGGCTGTGAGAGCAGGTGGCATCCAGGTGAGCTCTCCCTGCACACTGGGACATTCTCTCAGACTCGTTCCCTGCCTTTCCAACCCCGCTTTGAAGGTCCCGGCTCCCCTCAATCTAGAGAGAACCTGCCCCTTGTTTCTCCCTGCAGGAATTTCAGGATCGGCAATCCTTAAGGATTTTCTCTCCAAATTCACCCCCAATCTTCTGAGCAGCTTCTCAGGAAAAGTAAATGTTTCTGTCTCAAGGTTCAGAAACTCCAAACTTGCCACGAAGACCAATCCACACACAGTGTTTCATAAAAAGGGTCAAACACTTGCCAGTAAACATGGCCTCGTTGAGACCTGCGGCTCATGTACCACCACGGCACAGAATCAGCTGTCACCTGTGTCCCCTGGCACACACTCAGCCTCCCCTCTTCCTTTTCCTTGCTCCCCCCGTTTCTCACGTCTTGTTTGTTCTTCCTCTATGCCTCAGGCACCTCACTCCCACCGCACTCCCCACGTTCCAAGCACCGCTTAGTGCTGGCCGATCGGACCTGCTAGGTCCCCCTGTCTGCTTTAGAAAGAGGTCTGACTGTGGAGGTGGGAGGACAGCAGTGTCCTACCCCCACCTGTTACAGCAGTGACACAGGACAAGACACTGATGGCTTCTGCCTGGTCAGGTCCCACCGCCTCAGGCCCACCAGGACCCCACCGACGGGGAATGCTCATGTCCCGAAACATCAGCTCACAGACCCGTGCGCACGTTCCAACCAGCCGCCCCGCTGCTGAGACCCAAGGCCGACAATTACCATCTGCGGCGACCTGGTTTTCCTGTCTTCTCTGGGCACGTTCCTTTGCGTCCTTCTCCACAGACATCAAGAAGGCCTCTGACAGCAGACAGATTTCAGGTGTTAAAAAAAATCCAAATTCTACAATCAGTGCTTCAGCTCAGATTCAGAAGAGGCTACTTCAGAGCTTTAGGGCCATATTTCTCATGCACACGCACACACACAGGTACATGCACGCACACACATGCAAGCACACGTGTACACATGGGGACAGGCACACATGCTTGTGTGTGCATGCTTGTGTGTACAGGCTTGCACACACACAGGCATGCACACATGCAGGCACACACACATGCAGGCATGGATGTGCACAAATGTGGACATGTGCACACACGCGCAGGTACACACATGGCACGCACACGTAGGTACATGCACACACAGGCATGCACACACACGTACACATACACACACGGGCATGCGCACACAGGTACACACATGTACACACATGGGCACACACATGTAGGCACGCACGAGCACCCTGAGGCAACTGGAACGCTGCCTTCGTAAGCTGACACTAATCTGTGCGAGGTATTATTATTACTACACGCAATGGCTATGTCTGTGACTCCAATTTGAATTATGCCTTTTAAGAGAGCTTTTCCTTGAAGAGAGACATTTTTGTTCCATTTAGCATAATGAGCTCCTGAGCTGAGCAACAGAGCGCTCTCCGGGTCCCTGAAGCAGCCAAGAATAACCCGGAAGACACAGGATACCTGAGTTCGGTTTATAAAAGACCAGATGGGAGGAAACGGCAAGCGCTCTGAGAGCTGCTCTCTGACCTCTAGCGACAGAACTGGGTGACCAGGAGGTTTCTGTTCACGTCACGGGCTGCTAGTGAACATGGTGGCTGTAATTTAAGGGTCTGGAAGCTACAGCTAATCATCACTGATCCTAAGTAAGTAATGCCCATCAGGAAGAGAGAGGCTGTCCTTACCTGAGCTTATTTCATCCATATCCTGCAGGGCACAGGCCATCAAAAAAACAAAGAAACACGTTTCAGAAACCACTCCAGTTTCTAAGTACACAAGCCAATACATGTGGGGAGTAGGGTCATTTCCTATCAATATGGAAGGGCCCCAAATGCAGGGGACTCGCTTCACGTCAGGACATCTGATTATGGGGATAACAGTCATGGCGACTGGCTAAGTCTGCAGAAACAGGGGTGACCAGATCAAGGGACCCCAGCTGTGGCTGTCTGAGCTGGAAATATAAGTAAGTAGAATATATTGCCCTAACAGTACAGCTTAAACATACTCACGAGCTCAGGGGGTAGAGAGGCCAAATTTTCATTAAAACAAACCCAAAGAATTGTATAAAGAGGACCCAGAAGGAGCAAGAAAACAGGTCAAGAGTTTATCCTTCGTCGGGGAACATAAATCGAGCGAATCTAAACACTAGGTGATTTCAGCCTCACCAGGTGGAAACTGAACTACTACCCCCTCTGCTCCAATACAGACCTCCTCTCTGTATCTCCTCACGTGACCTCACAGTACAACAGAAAAAGGGGACCTCTGCGGGAGCTTGTGGAGGGCTGATCACGGTCTTGTCCCGGGTGATCCTGCATCCTCCGCCCTCCGGCTCTCCCTCGGCACCCAGCAGTCTCTTTTCTGTCTTGAGGACAGCTGCTTCTTGAACTTCTGGGTCATCAGAATTCATCTCCTGGATTAAAGTGGCTGGGGAGGCAATCAGATGCGAGTCATTCCAACAAGGTCTTCAAGAGGAAAGGCTGTTCACTAGACAGGATGGCGCAGAACATTCCTAAGGACTTCTGTTCTCCCAGGCTTACTGAGATATGACCGACATCTAACACTGTGTCAGTTTAAGGTGTAAAACATAACGATTTGATGCATATTGTGAAACGATTCCCACAAAAGGTGAGCTAATGCATCCATCACCTCCATAATTACAACTTTTCCTTTTTTCTTTTTTCTTTTTTTTTTTTTTTGCAGTGAGAATGTTTGAGATCTGCTCTTTTAACAACTTTCAAGTATATACAGGGTGTGGCAGAAGTAACGCCCCTTTTAAATGCGCTGATAATCTATATAAAATGTTTTCTTACAAAATCATAAGCATGAATGGTTACAAAATCATGTAACGCCCAGACTTATGATTTTATAATATCATAACCATACATGCTTATGATTTTGTAATAAAAGATCTGGTATAGATTACTGGCCCATGAGAAAGGGGTGTTACTTCTGCTGGACCTTGTATACTACAGTATTGTTAACCATGTTCAAATTGCTGTATGTTAGACCCGAAAACTCATTCATCGTATAACTAGAAATTTATATCTTTTAACCAACATCTCCCCAATTCTTCAAGGTTTTCAAGAGAAAGTAAAAATGAGAGTAATCAGAACCAATGAGAAAAAATTAAGAACAGGATTTGTTTAGTCAGAAAAAAGCTGCAGGAGAATTTATCCACGGCCTTCAAGGAAAAGAATTTTAAGAAGCTTAATTAATTCCACAACAATTGATGGAGAGCTTATCATAAGTTAGACATGATGCAGAATGCTAGAGGTAACAATGATGAATTTAAAAGGTGCTTATTTTTGAAACACTTATAATCTTGTGTAGCAGACAAACAGGTAAGTAGAGGCAGCTGAGATCACAAAACAGCAGCCCTTACCCCTACCCTGCCTGACCTATCTTCATTTCCTGCCCCAGATCCCAGGCTCCATCATCAGCGACCATCTGCTCACATGCTGACTCCTTCACCCTCCCAGCCCACCTGCCAGGTGAGACTGCAACTCGAAATGAACGTGACCTCCACTTCTCTAGGCCTCTATTAGGGATGCTGAGTATGGATGAAAACAGACACAGCGGGGGGAACTGGTCCTCACTCAGCCTGGCTGTCAGTGATGCTCAGCAAGCCTGCTGTGTTACCCCAGTACAATTCTGACACCGATTCCAACGCAGGTTTCCTCCACAGCGAATGATTCTGTGACACCAGCTGGGTATCCTACAAGTCAGCTCAATTCTGACACTATCTCCCTGGAGACGGCAGCAGATCCCAGGTTAGGGGCTCAGTCCCACAAGACTGCTCACCCCCTCACCCTTGTACTTCAGAGGCCAGTCAAAAGCCTGGGGTGTCATCTATGCCTCCGACCAAACGGCTATGAGGAGGTTGGAGGTTCTCATGAACGCTTCCTCTGGTTTGATTAATCTGCTAAACGGCTCACAGAACTCAGACACGTCTTACTGACTAGATTCCCAGCTTATAACGGATATAACTCAGGAACGGCCAGGTGGAGAACAGGCACAGGGCCAATGTGGGAAAGGGGTCCCGAGCTTCCACACTCTCCGAGGACGACCCTCGTCAAATCTCCACCTGTTCACCATCCTGGAGGCTCTCTGAACCCCCGTCCTTCGGGTTTTTAGGGAGGTGTCACTACACAGGCATGATTGATTAAATCATTGCCCACTAGGGATGGATTCACCTCCAGCCCCTCTCCCCTCCCCAGAGGGTGGGACTGAAAGTTCCAGCCCTCCAATCACAGGGTTGGCTCCCCTGGCAACCGGCCCATCCTTAGGCTCCAAGTCATCATTAACACTCACTCAGGTGTGGGTGAAAGGGGCTTGTTATGAATACCAAGAAAACCTTTACCTGTCTCATCACTCGGGAAGTCCCAAGCATTTCAGGAGCTCTGTGCCAGGCACAGGGATGAAGAACAAATATGTATTTCTTATAAATCCCAGTATCACACCTCATCAGGCTATCCTGTCATTCTCCCAAGGACTTCAGAAAACTGCCTGCGCATAAACCTGACCAAAGACAGATGACCTTGCTTGTTAACATGGGGAGGAAAGAGATGCCATCAGAAAGGACCTTCTTCAACCACCTGCCATCAAAACTACAAACTGCCCACCCCGACACCCACCTCCTCACTCCTCCTGGACCTTGCCGTGTGCTCGGCAGCCCATCACCGTGCTCTGCACTGTCAGGACGCGTGCATCAAGTCATTAATTAGGTCGTTTGCACAGTAGTTCCAACCTCCCCCCCTCCACCAGCTTCCCACTAACATGCACGGTCGACCTCGCCTCCCCTTCACAGCTGAACTTCTGAAAGGCATTTTCCTGTTCCTGCGTCCTCAGTTCTCACCAATTCTTCAAGGTAATTCTAAACGAAACGCTTTTAGCATTTTGACCTAACGTGTTCTGAATGTGGAGAATAATTTGAGGAGAACCTTGATCTTTGATTTCTAGCCTGCAGAACTGTGAGAAAATCACGTTCTGTGGCTGAGGCTCCCCAGCCTGTGGTGTGTAGTTACGGTGGCCCCAACAGACGCCCACGCCTCCCGAAACCAACTTAGAATCTCCTGCACTTTGCAAGTCTCTTTTTCTATCATTCACCATGCTTTAGTGACTGCTTTCCCCACTGGACTGCAGATATCATGAAGGAAGGTAATTCTTGCTTACTGTTACTGGACTGTCCAGTGCTTAGCAATACTCAATTCTTAGCAAGAGCCCAAGAAATGAATGTACAGAATCTACACACATTTAACTATAAATGAAATAAACCCAGAAATTCAGTTCCTCAGCAGCACGATCCACATTATAAATGCTCCCTAGTCACAGGTGGCGACAGATCACCCTGGTGGACAGTGCAGCTTTCAGAACAGTCCCGTCATCACAAGAAGTTCTACCTAAAGTACTGTGAGTACGAATGACAGTGAGCCAGGTCAAGAAAGATGAGGGGGCAGAGGGAAGGACAAAGGTGACAGGCAGAGTATGTTTAGGGAACTAGAAGTGTCTCGCTGCTGCTCAAGTGTGAGGCAGGGAGCGGAGAGGGGTGAGGAGAGGTCAGGGCGGACTTGGACTTGCATCCCGTGGAGAGCTGGAGACGCACTGTGGCTGCGGGGAGAGCCCATGCAGAGAGGCGTCTGGGTCAGATTTGCATTTCAGATACATTACGCTGTGGGGAGTGCGAGCCTGGGGCGGAGGGACAATCAGTCTGGGGAAGGGAAGCCCAACAAAAGGGAGGACTGGGGAGACGGAGCTGGAGAAAGCAGCCAAACCTAAGGGTCCGGGCTGAGAGACGGGAGGAGTCCAGTGAGACACACACTTCTGGAAGGTGCTGCCACCTGCTGAGACGAGGGTGGAGGTGACGATAGGACAGGCAGGTGTTACTTAAGAGGAGGACAGAGCGGGAAAAGAGAGAACTCCATCTCAGACATGTTCAGTTTACAGGGTCTGTGGGTACAGGGGGTGTGACCGTCGGCAGAGGGGCTGGGGGTCAGGAAAGGAGGCTGGGGGGCACCTGAGGTGGGAGGGGCTTCAGCAAACGGGGGGCCAGAATGCCACAGAAGGGCATTTAGGGACGGGTGGAGGAGCGGCCCGTGACGAACACAAAGAGCGCGTCACGGACGTGTCGTTCATCTGCCACCCAGGCTACTTGTAAAACCGTTGTATTCTTTAGACCCAAAGAACCTGCTGGAAGCGGCAATTTCAACATATTTCTGTGTACGACGGGGAAAGACCTGATTCTACATGGAAAGGGGACACAGTACGGCAGGGCAAAACAGGGCCACCGGCCTGAATCCCAACAGTGTTAACAGCTTCTCTGACACCAAGAACAGCCGGAAAAAATGCCACCTCAAATCTCGCGTCACTTGCTTCTCCCTACGCTTCTCTGTTTCATTTCCATCGCATTTTCCTTACATGTCATGAACCCGTCGGGCAGCCCCGGAACTAACGGGGAGGCGTCATTTCCCTTTCACTCCCCGTCGCTAAGGTAGGATCGAATGGGTTTCTGGTTTACTGGTACTTACTGATTTCATCCACATTTTTAAGGAATTTCTGCAAGTCTTTCTCTTGCTCGTCAGCCATGGTGATCCAGGACCCCTGAGGGAGGCAGCAGGAGTGACCGTCAGTAACAAGGAAACGGAAACGGGCCAGGCGTGCGAGCCTCTGGCACTGAGAGCCAAGCGGCTGCTGTGAAGGTGGGTTTGTGCTTCTAAACGTCACGTGTAGCAGCAGGATGATCGGTTTCACTCTGACCGCTGTTGGGGCCCAGGGACGCCCATTACTGGTGACAGCACCTGCCTCCACTGGGGTGGGGGGCCACTCTGCAAAATGTTCCTCCAAAGCCAACATCAACCGCTGGGATTCGGGGGCCTGGCAGGGAGGAGACCAGGAGGGCAGCTGACAGGCCTCCGGAGGTGGACACCGCCCATTCTGGACATTGATCCTGACCGACCTGCCCAGCTCGAACTTGACTGTGTGCCAGGTAACCAGAGATGGGGCAATGAGCAACTCAACGTCCAAAACGGTTCAAAAGATCATCTCCTGACGTGCTTCCGGGCGAATAAAAGCTACCAACCGGCTGAAGGGATTAGTACTTGCTGGCACCACGTACCCACGCCTTGTCTCGTCCCTTCAGATTGATTACCTTTCAGTTGTTTCTGAGCGAAAAGGTGCTGGGTGTAACCCGTGCTTCCCAAAGGGTCACCCACAGACGTGTCAAACACACACAGCCTGAGCCAGCTCCCAGCTGGCTGGTACGCACGCTCCCGGTGATTGGGATTTACAGCGGGCGCAGGGGCCGAGCAGCGCACCTGCACCTGGGAATGCGCCCAGCCGCAAGCAAGCAAGCCGTGAGTCACGTGATCGGAGACCCCACTAACGGGCTCCAAACTGGGACCCCGGCTCCAAGTCACAGCCCGTCTGAGCCGCAGACAGTGCTGCCGACCTTGAGGGGATCCGGACAGCTCTGGGCACCCCCGTGAGTGGGAGACGCGAGGCGCCCCGACCCATAAACCCGGAGTGGGGGTGTGTGGCTTCCATACGGATCTCTGGGGCTCCCTTCCGGCTCCCATGGAAGGAAGGCCGAGTGCAGTTAACGTACCCGAGGTTACCAGGCACCGAGCAGGGCTCAGAACTTCCAGGGGCAAGCGCCAACCCCTCTGCGGGCAGGGCCGGGGTCGAGGGGCACGCACTGCCGGGGTGGCGAACCCGCTACCGGCCGAAGCCCGGCCGAAGCCAGGCCGAAACCACCGCGCTCGGAGTTGGCTCCGCAGGAGCTGCCGGCCGCTCAGACGCGCGCGGGAGCGGTTTGCCAGGACGTCCCTCCCCGCCCGGCGCAGGGGGCGGGGCCGACGGCGCCGTTGCCCAGCAACGGCTCCACAGCGTCCCCCGGTTCCCGTGCCCGCCGTGGAGGTCTCAGCACGCAGCCGATACAGTCCCATCGTCTGGGGCCCAAACCAGCGTCCTCTGCTCGTCTCTGACGGACAGATCAGGTCCAGGGCCCGGGGCAGAACCCGGGCCACCCCGCAGCACTGACCTGACGCGGCCGGCGTTGGACAGGAAATGGCGGCCGTGCGCGGACGCAGACTGGCAGAGGCTGGGGCGGGGCGTGTCCCGGGGCGGGCGGGGCGTGTCCCGGGGCGGGCGGGACGTGTCCCGGGGCGGGGCGTGGTCTCAGGTTCCAGCACGCTGTCCTCCAGTTCCAGTTGCCGACAGCGCGGCTAAGTTCAGAGTTGTCTCATAAGGCCACTCCGACCGCTTGCTGCGATGACAAAACCCAGAGGCCTGGGGCACGAGTGTACATAAGATTACGATCATTGTGATTTGCATTTTAAGTGTCTGCGTCTGCATTTTTCATGCATATGCAAACACAGAAGAAAACAGACTTATAAAATGTCTGTGACTCACATCTCAAACCGAGCGTGTATCCCTTCTAGAAGCCCCTGATGACTCATACTTTCAGAACCGCTGTTTCCACTTGACCCAAATCACTTATGTGGTTAAGTTTTCCTTTTTATGTCCATGGGAGAACACTTGGCCACCCTCCACTGTGCCGTGAATCTGAGTCTTGGAGATTCATTATAAGCTGTCCCTCCTCTCTTTAACTCCGCCGTCCTGGCTCTTTGCCTTTTCTCATCAGTCATACTTTATAAGCTCAGGAGAGCTGAAGAAGCAAATAAAGGTTTTTTTTCTTCTTTTTTTCCCCGAGGACAAATGCATAAGAAATAAAGGGGTCTTCTCTTTGCCTACTGTAAATAAAAGGTGCAGACCAGGTCAGCCCGGAGCCAGGAGTCACAGTCCAGGAGCATGTCCTTTCTGTTGGAGGAAGCCCCTCAATCATGGGTGCTGGAACTGAAATTGACTGGATAACTTTGGCTTCCAGACTTAGAAGGGGAGAAAGCTGAAGGAATTCTGTGCTGTTTCTTCCCTCTCTAAAGAGAATTCAAAATATGCATTTGATTTCCTCACTTAAATATATGTTATTTTATTTTTTAAAAAAAGCAGCTGTAATTCTTGTCTCATGGACCCACCCTTTGCTTTTTCAGTTCCCACCTTAATACAGATGAAGAAATAATTTTAGGATCTAGTTACAGATTTAGTCCATGTCCACAGAGGGCAGGAGGCTTCCTTGGAATTTCTATGTGTAATTAATGATACCACGATGATTAGCAAGAGCAACGGTAACAGTAGGGATGATAGTAACAAACACCGAGCTGTTATGTGCCAGGCATCATGCTCAGTCCCTTACGAATGTTACCAAACCGAAGTCTCCCAACAGCCCTACGAGTTCCTATTCCCATTTCACAGACAAAACTAGAGGCAGTCAGGGAGGTTATGTGACTTGCTTGAGGCTGAGCCAAGATATGAACCCTGGTCTGAGTGGCCCCATAGCTCGTACTGCCTCATCTCCCCACCTTGTCCCCTGTGTGTCACCCTTTCCCCGAGAGCTCTGTTTTCAACTCCTCCCATCAGTTACCATCTGGGGAGCCTCTGGCCCTACCTTGGCTTCGTGGATGTATGTTTCCATACAGGGAGTCCCTGTTTGCTCACAGGCTGGTCAAACCCTGCAAAGGTGATAGATGCATCCTATAGCCAAGGCCCATGTCTCCCATTCCACTAAGAAAGACAGGGTAACTCCACCAATGTCCTCCTTTGGGGCCTTTCTGTAGACCACAGCACTTCCCTGTCTTGAGCGGAAAGGGGAGTTGGACATTAAATGCCAGGTGGAAACTGTGCCCGCCCAACTCTAGCTGGTGTGGAGTAAGACTGCCACCGTGTGGGCGAGCCGGCTGCCTTTGAACAACCATGGTGGCGGAGAAAGGCGGGCTTCCTGAGCAGGCAGACTCAAGACCTCCTAGGGGAGAACTCCTCCCGCTGAGTGGTCATCAGTTTAGTAATTTACTAATAAAGAGCCGTGCATGAAATGGGAATACACACAGTGGAGATACCCGCAGACACCACCTTAACCCAATGACCAAGGTCAATGTGATCAGCGAGAAGTCACATTGATGCTGTGCATCTTCGTGTGATGCGACGACAAGGGCACTTCTCTGTGACATTATCCCCTCGCCCAGTCCATAACCTGAGCCTAATCATGAGGAAACATCTGACAACCCAAATTCAGGGACGTTCTACAAAACACCTGGCTAGTAACTTTCAATAGTGTCAAGGTCATGGAAAACAACAAAAGACAGAGCAACTGCCACAGACTGGAGGAGACCCAGGAGCTGTAAGTACCGAATGCTACAGGACGCCTGGATGAGATTCTGGCACGGAAAAAAGACCTCAATAGGAGAGCTGGTGTAATCTACATGAATTAGTTATCACTGTATCGCTGCTAATCCTCTACTGCGATAAACTCCCTCTGTTATATGAGGTGCTGACATTAGGGGAAGGTGGGGGAAAGCTGTGCGGGAATTCTCTGTGCTATCTTTGCAATTGTCCTGTAGATCCAAAACCACCACCACCACAAAAACAAAACCCCTCCTGTCCCAAGCCAGTCTCTCCACCTGATTCCTCATTTATCCATCCATTCATTCATGCATTTGACAAACACAGAGTAAACAGCTACTTTGTGGCATGAGGACTGGGCACGGGTGTGAAGACAATGATGATAGGGGCTTAGTCTTCCATGGAAATCTGGCATGCAAATGTGTACCCCCTCCCCCCACCAAAGGTGCTGTTGAGAAGAGAGGAAAACAGATGCTGGTTGGGCAAATGCATTTGTTCAGCGTGGACTTGCTATGAGGATCAATATTTTAAAGTTTCTGGCTCATAGTAAGTCCTTGACGAATGGTAGTACAAAAATTAATATTGTCACGGAATTGTTATTGCTGCATGAAAGCATTTTGTACCCACTGTAGGGTACCAGACTGATGTTAGGTGTCACTGTCTCCTTCGGGGTTCAGTAGGTGTAGACAACCCAATTCAGGAGCAGAGGTGAGGAGGAGGCCCAATTCCCAGGCCCTGGGGGAGGCCCGGCTTGCTGTCTGGGCAGCTGGGTTGGAGGGAAGGCAGGGGCCTCCTGCAGTTCCCATGGTGGCCACTTGGTGGCAGCCTTAGCACACTCTGCGCCCTTTGCAGCCGGGTCCTAGTCCGGCAAACGCGTGCACCTGGGCTTTCCCGGCGGTCTGGGGGTCCCCACCCTTCCTTAAGCCTCCTGCCTGAGACTTACTTGCCTTTGCGCAGGACCGGACACGGGCTGGGTGTGTATGTGATGATCAGCCCGGGCAAGGGACTCCCGTGGACATTTGCCATTCTGGCTGCCCATCCCTTGTCGACCATCCTTGTTCCATGGGAGGAGCCTCCAGCTTCTGAGTCCCCACAGCTGCCTGAGAACTCCATTCCCCAGGCTTCTTTGCAGGCACGAGAACCAGGCCCCTCTGCCCGGGAGAGAGGTTCTGCCCAGACCCCATTTGCCTGGCAAAGAGGCAAAGATAATGGCAGGGCACTGGCTTTCACTGGGAGGTGGGGTGGGCGCGGTGGGGAGGTCGAGTGCTTGACTCGGCCGTGGCCTTGCTGGGGGAGAAGTGGGCAGTGGTAGCCTTCTCCTCAGGCCAGGTCTGCCGTGTTGAGGGCACTGCGTTTGGAAGCGCGGCCTTCAGCCTTGATCTCCAAGGTTCTCATGATTGTGTGAACCCACCAATACCCCACTAGTAAAATCATTGTTTTGGTTTAGTCAACCAGCATCCGCTTCAGCTGCCTGCTAAGAACCCTGCTAATGTTAAGTACTAATGCGGATTTTAGCACCTGTCAAGGACGAGGCCTCTTTTAAATTTCAACCAATTTTATGAAGTCGAAATTCTCATTTTCTACACAAGACAAACATACTCAGAGAGGTTAAGTACTTTGCCCATGGTCACACAGCTTGTACGTGCCAGGGGTCCATCTAAAACGTACTCTCTGAAGTCTGTGAGCTTTCCAGTGTGCCGGGCCCTCTGTCACCCTGACAGGGACATTATCTGTCACATTTGTCACTGTACCCCCGACCCCACATAGTGCCTGACACACAGTAGGTGCTTGAGAAATCTTTGACCTTAATAAATGCTGAGCACGTGAGTACATGAAAAATGTCACAGCCTTTGTTCTTGGAGCGTGGTTGGGCTTGGCGTGTCCCCAGGGTGGGGACGTGGTAAAATTTACCCCTGGTAACGTGGCCGGGGACGTTCGTCTTCTGAGAGTCTCCCCTCTGTCCTCAGAGCCCCTTGTCCTCAGCACCCCAGGCTGTGCTTGCCGCCCCGGCTCCAGCCCCTCTGCTGTAACTTAGTTCATCGCCTGTCCCTGGGAGGCGGACCTGAACGATGGCCGTGGCTGTGTTGACCATGCGTGTCCTCCACTCGCCACGCTCCAGCCCTCGGCGGGGGCACAGAGCCGTGGGCAAAGGCAGCGGGGATCTGAGCAGACACACCTGTGCGACAACACGCCCACCTCCCCTCCCCGCGCCTGGGGACTCGGGGCGGCCTCTGTGCAGAGACCCGGCTGTCGGCTCTGGGACGTCGGCGTGTGAGGCCCATGGCCCTCTCGAGCTCTCGGGGGGCGGCGGGGATTGCGGGTAAAGCTCACTCCCTTCTCTAAGGATGACCCTGCAGAGGTGGGAGGGCAGCCGTCGGAAGTCCCCTGCGTCCTGTGCCCCTGTCACCCCACCCTGCTCCCAGCACACACATCTCGTCCCCTCTCTGACCTGGGTCTGCATCCTTGCACCCCCCAGAGCTCCTGCCCACGGGCCAGCACTTCTTGCCTGTGACAGTGTCACAGCGGGGTCTGCCCGGGGCGAGGCCGAGAGGTGCCTCTCCTTCCTTGCTGTGAACGCCTTGGGGCTAGGTTCCAATTCTGCCGCCGCTCCTTACTGGCTGTGTGACTCTGGGCAGGTTAGGAAACCTCTCTGAGGCTCGGTTTCTGCATCCATGAAATGGGATCAATAATAACAACAAGAGCTCCCTCGCAGAGCTCTTAGGAGGACTCACAAGAGTGAACACTGAGGTGCGGGGATCAGGGTCTGACGTAGTGCTCCAGGGGCGCTGAGCGAAGGGAAACAGGACCCTCGGTGTCCGCATCCCAGGAGTGTTCCGCCGTCCTGGCCCGATCAGTCTCACGCGGAGTTTCCGGCCGACTTCAAACCCATCGCCTCTCTCCTTCCTTGTTTTAAAAACCAGCCTGCGCTCGGCGGCTGCATCTGCAGAGCGTGCAGGAGTTGCCCTGTCCCCGTGACGTGACGTGACGTGACGTGACGTGACGTCGGCGCTCCGCGCCCCAGCCGGCGGGGCTCAGCGGGGCGGTTCTGCCCGCCCGCGGGCGGTCTGGGGCGTGTCTTGCTGACGTCACGCCCAGCCGCGTCTACGGCGCTTCCTGCGGGGCTGGGTCCAGGGCAGTTCAAGCACGGGGCTCGGGGACGGAAACCTGGTGCCCGGGACGGTGGGAGGCGGTTGGGCAAAGGGGGCCGAGGACCGGAGCTGCTGCTGGCTGCCCGGCCCACCCCGCGGGGGACCCTCCCCTTCTCTCAAAGGGGAGCTATTGTTTCTTTGCTCCTGGACACGGAGTGTGGCGGGACTGGCGGGCCGGTCCCTGGGCTCCAAACTGTGGCTCCCTTGAAGCGTCACCCCGTAAGCCAGAAAGATCTCCGGAACTTTGTTTCCATTGCTCCCGGCCACGTTTCCAGCGGGCCGTTGAGGGCCTCGTGACAGGAAGCGCTCCCGACAGACAGACCCCAGCGGGTTCCCTAGTTCTGACTGGGGTTGACGGCCAAGCGCCTGGGCTCATCTGCTAAGGAAGAGGGGTCAGCACAGTGCTGTCCCCAGGGAGGCCAAACTATGACACCTCAAACTGGGAACCAGCAGACCCTTCACAGCTCACAGCGCCCTGCTCCCCGCCGCCCACCCAGAGGTCCGCACCCTTAGAGAGAACCCTAAGGAAGGAGGGCCCCAGGTTTTGCTGGGTTGGCCTTGTCCATCCGAAACCTTGGCTTTGAGTCACAGGCACGGTGTCCAGTAGCAATGCCTCTGCCTTTTGGGGTCCCCTAACCTAAGTCTTCCCACCGGTTTGAGAGAGGAGGGGCATGGTGACCCATGATCAGGACCTGGGGCAGGCAGAACAGAACCCCCGCATGTGAGGTCTGGGGCCAGAGCCCTCCCCGCTCCCCAGTGTGGACTTGCTCAGGATTCTGGGCCGTGGGCAAGGCTGTGCAACCCAAGCTCAACGGCATCTTTCTTGGTCAGGGATAGACACTGACTGCACTTACATACACCCGCAGACCTGCGAGGAGGGACGTGGGCAAGTAACCGTGTGTACGAATACGACCGCTTCAGCCACGCATCCGTTCACCCAGTCATGCAACCGGCCAGCAAGCATCAGTGCCATGGTGGCTGGCGCTGTGTGAGGAGTGAATAAAGACAGACACAGAACCCGCCCTGGGGGAATTCAGGGTTCAGTGAGGAAGATAAACATTAAATCAGAGATTAAACGAAGTGCGGGGTCTTAGGCTCTAACCAGAAGGCACGTTAAATATGTTTTACAGACGGTGTTCTGTGGACACCAGCTATAGACCAGAGCAGAGCCCTGGGGCCCCTCTACCAGGCCAGAGGCTGCCACCTCAGTTGCAAGGTCTTGAGGTCATCAAAGGGTCCTGTGTGAGGGGCTGGGATGACAGCAGCTACTTACAACAGGGAAGAAGCATGTCAATGTTCGAACAACTGGATATGGCTGTCCCTGCGAGTGCCAGCTGTGTACTGGTTCTGGGCAGAACATGGATCAGGGGTCTGGAGAGGAGAGAGTGACACTGAGACCCCAGGCTGGAGCAGGAGTCAAGCACTGCTGTGGGCATTGGGGGTTGCGCAGGAGCGTTCCAGAGAAAGCAAGCAGCATTTAAAATGCACCATGACTGCAGCAGTGACACTGTGAATAGCCCCCCCCAACCCCTAATTGAGGCTAGTATTCCAAAACGTGTATCCAATTCAGCAAAAGAGGTCACTCACACCACTGATGTCAACAAGGAAGTGGCAGAGTCAGGATTTGCATGAAACCTTTTTGCATCTGGTGTCTGGTCCTTCTAAATGGGGACTCCTCTGTCAAACTGAGAGAGAAAAATTAGACGCCATCCTTCAGGCAACAGGAACTCGACATACTGGCCGGACCTGACCTTGTTCACAAGGTCAAAAGAAACCAGCAACGACCAAACCCACCAGACCACAGGCATTTCCACACTCGACTCCCACCACAGGCTCTCACAGAGTAGAAATAAATCCCCCGTGATCCTAACAGCTTTTTTTTTCTTTCCATTTTTATTGAACACAAGTATTCTGACAGAATGCAAAGTCGAAATTCTCAGTTAGTACTCAGTATTTACACCGGTGAGCATGGAAACAAAGGTGGTCTCGATGTTTCAGTTGCTAAAAAGTTTGTAACAAGAGAGAAGGCCCCCGAAGTTGGGAATGCTGGGTAGGAATGTTCGTGGAGGTCTGAAAACCGCCATCCAGACAGCCTACAGGGAAAACCTGGGACTTGGAAGGCTCCATAGAAAAGTGTGAAAATAGAGTTCCACTTCAAAAGCTGCACTATATACACTACGGCCACTCACGACTCCGAGCCCCCGTGCGTGGCACACGCCCCTCCAGCAGCACGCCGCCAGGCCGGCCTGTATGTGGACACACGCGTGTGGCACATACACATAGAGACACAGAGACACTGGGAACGGGTAGAGTTGATCCCCCCTTCAAAAGAATTAAAAAAGGAAAACTATAAGCTTTTATCTCTTAACATAAAAGATAGAACATCTTAAAAATAAAGTGACTCCCTCTTTGACTTCAGAGAAAGCATTGCTCTGTTTTACTTTTTTTTTTCTTTCTTTTTTTTTTTTTAAGGAAAGCAAAGTTCAAGCATGCAGACACGAAACCTATGTGTAAGGGGAGAGAAGCGGACCAACAGGTGGGCGGAGTCTTGGGTTCCAGCCAATGGCGGAGCCAGGGTTCTGGGCGGAGGCGGGGCGGTCAGCTGCCTTGGGCCAGGTTATTTGAGGGTTGACTGTACCCCTTTCTGTTCCTAACCATCAGACCCCAATTCCGTGTGTCTAAACCGCAACCACTCGGAATGAAATGCACAGTCCTCACCATATGGGACAGTGTGGGTGTGGCCCCGGTGGCCAAAGTCATTAATAGCACAAGATAAGGACCTGACCCGGCTGACAAGCTGTAAGAGGCCGAGCCCCCCATCCCCCGCGAGGTCCTCCTGTCTCAGACACCCGGTGCTGCTTTCCTGCCGTGTGCTCTAAGAACTGTCTTCACGACACTGGCTCCTCGGGGCCTGTGCACGGGAACCACAGATTTGTGCCAAAGCCCCAAAGCGGTGTACGCTGGGATCCTCCATTTCCATCCCCAGGAGCTGAGGAAATGCAAACAACCCCACGTTTAGCAAATGACAAGACCAGCACTTTTTCACAGTTTGAAATGATCACCTAGCATAGCGCCACTGATCGGACTGCAGACGTGTCAGAACCTTGGGGAGTGTGGCCCCCGGAATGGACTCGGGGCGGTCTTGGCACCTCACCTCTTGCAGTTTGTGCCTTAGGAAAGGAACACAGGCCGAGTCCTGATTTCTGCTTTACTTAGCGTCATCATCATCATCATCATCATCATCATCTTTTCATGTTTGTTTTCTTTGTTTAAAGGCTTCAATTCCTTTGAAGAGTTATTTTTGTTTCCTGAATATCTTTTTCTTTCTGAACTATCTGCTATACCTTCCACAACCAAACTATGTTGAAGTTTTATTTCAATACTATGACAAAAACACGTTTCACACTAAAATAGTCACGCATCCACAGTGCACAAGCTTGCAGTTCTAAAGTAGAATGAGAAAAAAAAAAAAAAGCAAAATTTCTATACAAAGGGCTGGCTTTCCCTTCGCCCCCCCTCCCATTCCCCTTAGAGTTTCTGTATTTTTCCCCCCACTTGGTTTCCAATCCAGGAAAGTTGTGTTATAACTCCAGACAGCAGGTTGGGATTTTTTGTTTTTGTTTTGTTGCTGTTGTTTTGTTTCTTTTGTTTCTACAAACGCTGCCTAAGTGAACAGAAGGCTGATGTTACTTTACTTCAACAGATTTCCAAAAAAAGACACTGATTCCCTGAAGCGCACAAGCTCTTCCGCTCAAATCTAGATTCTGGGCTCAAACGGAAATCGTATGTATATATTTTATTTGGCTTTCTACAAAAAAAGGGGATGTTTGGGGTAAAAAAACGTGTGTTCACCAAGACCAGCCCCAACTATACAATCTCCGCCTCATTCACAAAGCCTCAGGGCGCCACCGCCGGGGGGGGGGGGGGGGGGGGTGCTTTTCCCCAGATACAGGCAGGTGGCTAATCAGAAAGGGGTCCAACCCCCGAGGAAACACCGACAAGAACGAGGACCCGAAAGCAAAACCATTCTGGGACGAGGTGGATTTTCACCTCAGCTGGACGCAGGCACACATTTCAAATCCGCCAGGAGGGGGCGCGCCGACTGTCACCAGTCGTCTGTGTCCTGCGCTCACGCGAGCCGGGGGCTCTCCTCCCCACCTCTAGGCAGTATTTGTAACTTCAAAAAAAACAAAAAACAAAAAAATAAAAAAAGAAGAAGCACCTATTGGACGTGGACACCAAAACACAATCGAAGTCAAACCTTTGTCAACTTGTAAACACTGGAAAACAAAGTTGTCAGAAAGGAAAACACGCGAACGGAGAACGAAAAGACAGCAGGAAGGAGAAAGCAATCTGACACTGCAGACGAGGCCGCCCCCCGGCGCGGCACGCTTCCTACAGCACAGCGTCTACGTGGGAACTGAACTCAGCTAGAACGGGTGACACACTTTGCATACTGAACAAATACAAAGTGAACGGAAATGATAACTTATTGATGAGGTTTTACAGAGTTCAAACTTGAAAGTATAAAAATAAACTTGGACTCTGTCTCTTCGTTTAGTCTCGAGTGCCTGGAAGTCTCTCTCTGAAGCGGGTCTGCAGTCTTGCTAAACCTAGATTTGATTTCTGAGCTTCCTAGATTCTTAATTCGGGGTCCTTTTGTCTGAGTTTTAAATGGTTTCAGGGAACAAAGTGTCCTAGTTTGGCTGTGGGTTTAACCTTTTTGTCTCATTTTCTTACAAGTGAGTGCACAACAAAGGAACCCTTTCTATAAACCTACAAAAAGGAGATCCCATGTTTATCTGTTTAGTTTTTTTTTTAAAGGCAAAAGACACTAGAGGAATGAGGGTGTGTGTGTGTGTGTGTGTGTGTGTGTGTGACATTGGAAATGCTCTGGTGAAGCTGTTGTGTCACTTTTATTTTGATCTTTGCTCGGCTCGGCACCCATCATGCTTTGCTCTCGTTCTCCTTTGTCTGTGTGGCATCATTGGGGACCGTCTTGACTTCGGCTGGCACTGGCTTCGTTTCTGTCTCCTGGCACTCCGACTTGGCTTCTACGGGGCCCTTCCTGCAGAGAATCGGGGGAGAAACAGCGCTGAGACCGTGGTCGGCAGTAACTCACCCTGCAGCCGGTCCCCCAGGAGGGGCTCCGGGAGAGCAGCGGCCTCTGACCTCCTCTGCTCCCCGGAATCACCTGGGAGCTCCAAAACCCACTGAGGCTGGGGCGGGACCCAGCGATCCCGAGCTAACTGGTGTGGGCACGGTGACTTTGAAAAGCACCCAAGTGATTCTAAACGTGCAGACTAAGTTGAGAGCCACTGAGTTAGAGGAAGGAGACCTTTCCGGTTGCAGCCCTAATCCGTGCCCTGGGCTCGGTCTTTACGGGGAGGCTGGAGGGGTGGCAATGCAGCCTTGCTCATCCCGATGGGCTGCAGTAGCAGTGGCTCAGCTTGGTGTAAACAGGTGGGCTGGGCTCCCCAGTACCGACTCCACCTCTCCTTGCCTGTGCCCACAACCCCCAACCCCCTAAACCTTTGTCCTGTGTTGCATGGTGACGCCTCTGTGGCTTGCCTGGGCAGGGTGACAGAATGCTCTTTGTCCCTGGAGAGAGGCTAGAATGGGCTGCCATGCAATAGGGGAAGCTGAGTGGGGTCGAGTAGGCTGGGCTGCCGGAGTCCTTCTCCTTCCTGACTAGGGCCCAGGGATCCTGGGGCGGGTCTCCTGGCAGCTCTTGGTGGCAGTACCACAGTTTATCTGGTACCAGCCTCTGGAGCCTCTGCCTCTGCCTCAGTGGGGCCAGGAGCCCGAGTCTGGTCCAAGGACCCACTTGGAGCAGGCTCAGACTCTGGCCCCAGTTGGCACCCCTGCATTTTGGCACCGCAGTTAAGAAACTTGTAAGCTTAAGGACCTTCCTTTGAACTTAGGAGCTCTGAGTCCTCCGGACCGGTCAAGGACAGGAGAATCAAGGGCAGATGCGGGGGGTGTGTGGGCATCTGGGTGGGGCTTCCGGCATGACAGCGCTGTTCCTGCGGGGACACAGCCTGCACCGGATCACACACCAAAGGCAGGTGGGCCCCAGGGTGGCCAAAAAGGGCACCTTGGTCTCCTTAGCTTGCTTCCCAAACTGCGCTCACCAATGGCTCCCCCCAGGGAAAACCACTGCTAGGACGACAAGGACAAGACGTAATTAACGTGGCTAATTAGTGAGCAGGTGGCTGCTGCCTGCTGGGTCCCCACTGTCTGTCCCCGCCACTCTCTCTGCCTCATCCCGGCCCTCTGGATGACAGCTGCCTCAGAGAAGCTCTGGATTCGGCTGAGAACACATCTAACGAGGAGGACACGGCACAGCACAGACGCACACCACCACCACCACGGGACACGACCCCAGGACAGCGGACAAAGAGAGGCCGTACTCGGTCTGGGCTGGTGCAGGCGACACAGAGCTGTCAGCAGTGGAAGGAGCAAGCGCAGGGGCTTGTCCACTGGCCCCCGCGGCGGGGGCGGGAGCGCCCAGGGCCGCAAAGACATCCTTTGCAAGGTCAATATCGGGGGTCTTGAAGTTCCCTTCGTCCATTTTAAAGTCCTCGCCCTGGGCAGGGTTTGTGGCGCCGACGGAGGCAGCCTCACTCTTCGGGCTAGTGAGGGCCGTGGCTGCCTCGCTCGGGCTCTTCACGGCGCCGGCGCCGGGCTGGGCGGGCTCGGGGTCCGGGCCTTTGGTGCTAGGAGCCTCCTGCTTGGCCTGGGGGGCGTCTGGGGCAGGGGTGGCCGCTGCTGCTAGGGGACTGGCTGCCCCGGCTGGGGCGGGGGCTGGCTTGCTCACGGGCGGGGCCTTGGAGGCTTCCCCCACGCCAGCTGGGGCGCTGGGGCTGAGCACGGCCCCCTGGTTAGCCAGGACGCTAGAGGACAAATTGCTGGCGGCAGGGGCTGAAGTCGGGGTGTCGCTCAGGTCAACGAGGGGCGCCACCTTGGGGGCGGAAGCTGGGGGCGGGGAGGAGGTGGTGGCGCCGGGCCCCTTGGAAGGGGTGGCCTGGCTGGCGGGCACCGAGTTTGCGTCAGGTGTGGCCGTGGCTGGGGGCGCAATGCTGGAGGTCAGGGTGGTGGTCTCACTGGTGGGGCTGTTCTGAGCAGTGGCAAAGGTTTCGGTGAGAGTGTCAGAGTTAGCGGTGACGGTGGTGACAGAAGGCAGCATGTCCTCGACAGTGGCTGTGGTGTCGGCAGGCAGCCTGTGGGGAGGACAGGAAGTAGAAGAGAATAGACGATGAAGCTGAGACGAGACAGAGAAGCAGGGGGGCGGGCTGAGTCCGAGGAGGGGGCCCGCGGGGCACGCAGCGACGCACAGGCACGGAGGACACACAGGCCCACAGAGAAACGCGGACTGGAGAGGAAGCACACGCCCAGGCGGGCAGAAGGAGAGACAGGCGACGACAGAGCACGAGCAGTCAGTCCTTCCTCCCTGCTGACACCCCAGCTCTCTGCACGGGGCTCCCCCCCACCCCCACACCGCCGGGGCCCCTCTGAGCCCTGCTAGCATCTCAGCTCAAGGAGAGGCAGGCTTCTGGCTGGCGGCCACCGCTCCAGGCGCCCCAAGGTCCCGAGGACCCGGGCCCCGCGGCCCTCCGGGGCCCACGGGCAGTGATGGGGAAAGCCAGGGCAAGGCCGACGACGTATGGTCCCCAGGAGCCGTGGGGTCTCCAGCCACAGATTTTGTTCTTCTCGTAAAGCTCCATTCCCTTTTACCCACGTAACCATGACAGCCAGGCGGTCATCATACCCACACCGGAGGTAGTTTCCGACTGAGGGTCCCCAGGCTTCCGAGATCAGGGGAGCCAGGGAGCTTCGCCAGGCCCCCGAGGCCCCTGCTCCTCTTAGGAAGAATGCGGAAGCCTCCAGAGTTCTCGGAAATCCTGAACAGGATTTGCTAAGCCCCTCGGAGCTCAGGCTCTGTCAACGACGTTTCGCCCCAGCAGCCATTTGCAGGACGTGTGTGTGTGTGTGTGACTTGGAAGCAGGGTCTGGGGATCCCACTTAAGCCAGGAGCCCTTGAAGGGCATCCACAGCCACCCTGATGGAATCAAGAATGCCTTCTCTCTGGGCAGAGTGGGCTCAGCATTGCTTAGCGGAGGCTCCAGAATCCCGGCCTGCGTTGTTTGGCCAGGAGCTGTGGGTGGGGCGCGGGAAGTGTGGGTGTGGGGCTCCGGCGTGGAGGCAGCCGCCCCGCCCCGCCACCTACTCGGGCTCCGTCAGCGGCGTGGTCTCGTTGGGCTCCGTGTGCTTCCCTCCGTCGTGGTTGGGGGTCCGCTCCTCCTCGGTTCGCACCTCCACGATGGGCTCCTTGGACTCGTCTTTCCTGCAAAGAGAGTTCGGCTGGTTCAGTCCTGGGGCGCTGGGAGCGGGGCGGGCTCCCAGGGGAAGCTGGCCGCAGCTCGGGCACGAGCTCCAGGCGGGCAGGTGGGCAATAGGGCCAGATCCAGGTGCTCGCCCTCAGTCACCACTCCTGCTAGCTGTGTCACCTTGAGCATCTCCTTTGCTTACCTTTGTCTCCACTTGCTCATCTGCAAATAACAGTACCTACCTCACCTGGCTGTTACAACATTAACTGCCATGATGAACGTGAACGTAAAGCGCTTTGCAGAGCGCCTGGCCCAGATGAGTGCTCCGTAATTTACATTGGTATCCACAGAAGTATGTCCATGCATGGACCTCTATGCACATGCATGTGCACATACAATGCCTGGCATGCACACAAGCGCAACCACTTATTTCCTTGCTCGACTTGCCCTAGCTCAGCCCCACCTGCTGACAGCCTACGAAGGCTCCTGCTCACTAGCTCAGAATCTGTTTCTCCAGAGATGCTGGAGGGGACAGCATGTGGGGACAGCATCTGGCTCGTCAGCTGCAGGACAGGAATTTTTATCTGTTTTGTCCCCCACGGCACCCTAGGGCCTGGGAACTGTGCCTTGGCTATAGTAGTAGCTTTTCAATGAATACTTATTGAGTGATGTATGAATAAATGAATGAATGAACGAATGACAGCAAGGCAAGCGTCTCTCCCAAATGCTGGCCCCTCCACTCCAGTTCCCCAGGCTTAACTCTGAAAACTCCCCGCATCTTCACTTGGGCAGGGATTTTCAAACTTCCCTGAGATTCTAATCTACTAGATGTGGGGTTGAGCCCAAGAGTCTCGTTTTCCAACAGGGATCCCCAAAGACCAGGCTCTGAGAAACATTTCTCTAATGCCTGTTGCAAGTATCCAAGTGGGGAAACTGAGGTAGCACAGCGGCAGGGCCCTGGGCGGGGGCGCACTCACGAGAAGGCAGCCTTGCCCTCCTCCATGTCCTTGCCCTTGGCGCCGGGCCCGGCCTTTCCGCACAGGTTGACGGCGATGCACATGAGCAGGCCACACTTGTTCAGGAAGTAGCAGGTGATGTCGACGACCACCAGGAGCAGGACAAAGATGACGATGAGGATGCCTACGATGGCCCCGGTGCTCAGGCCTGCGGTGGGGCTGCTGTCGGCTTGAGTGGGAGGGAGGAGAGAGAGGGACGGCTGGGGGTTAACTCCCTGAGATGCAGAGCCCGGGCCCCTGCATGAGCCGAGGGCGGGGGTGGGCCCACTGCACGGAGCCGTGGCATCTGTGTCTGCACGGACACCTTCACTGGTGTCCTGTGGGCTGAGACCATAGCATCTCTATTTTTAAGAAGGAGGGATGGCAGCCTCATCTTACAGACCATGAGGCACCCACAAGGTAGGACAAGAGCAGGGGTGGGGAACTGGGTCTCCATCTCTCTTGAGTCTCCCCCAGACCCACCCCCGACACATCCCAGTGAGCCCTGGGAGTAGTAGGGTGGCAGAGGGTTCCCAGGGCTTCCTTTGGGCCTGTGATGACATCAGGCTAACTGGCCGCCCGATATATTTCCCCACTTGTCCCCTCATTGTGAAAAGCTTTGGGGGACCCTGGTGCTAGGCCACAGGGGCTCCATGGCTTATCTTTCCGCACTGCACCCAGAAAGATGAATGTAGTTTTTCACTTTGGAGACATGGAGGCCTCCCGAGACCCAGCAAGCAAGGTGACAGATCTGGAATACTCACCATTTGGGAGCTCAGGCATGTCTGGATCAGACTTCAGGAAAACCAGCAGCCTCACCCAGAGCGGCCCACCCCCTGGACAGGCTCGCTCATACTCAGGACAAATGCCCACGTCTGACTGACACACATTCCCACACCCGAGCAGCTCCCGGCACCCCCAGCCTGGCGGGGCTCACAGTGAAGGAGTCAGCCCCTATCCCAGACCCTTGATGTCCACCTAAAATTCTCCACCGCCTGTTGGTGGTGTCACAGAGGGACCCCAGGCTTGGCTCCCTAGATTGATGTTAGACTCTCAGTTAACTGGAACTCAAACAGCTGTCACCATTTTGCCGCTTGCTTGAGAGTGTCAATTGCTGGAGTTCTGGTTAACGAAGAGTCTATTACATTTCCCCAGCATCTACCCATCCGCACGGGTGCCGGTGCACTGAGTCTGCTGTATTTGCTCCAAGTGGACTCGCTGACCACCAGGTCAGTCCCACCAGTGTCTGGGAGGACAGCGGTCACGCGCCAGGGTGAAGGACCCATGCAGAGCTCTGCCTCTCAGCCAAGGTGGAAACAGGGACCCCAGACTGAAACAGGGGCACCCCACTTTGTGTTTCTTCTTCTGGAAGGAGAGGCTTCCAGAACTGGCAGCCCCATCCCATCACCAGACCTTGCCGGATGCTTCCTGTGCCCTCAGGACCCGCTGGCATCACCCAGGTCTGCTGACTGGAGGCAGACACCATGGCCATGCCTGGGTCTCACCACTGCCTTCACTGAGTGCCAGGCCAGGCCCGGTGGCCTGCCAGCCCATACTGTACTGGATAACCAAAGGACAGTGTCACACAAGGCCACACAGTCTTCCTTTATTCATGCAATCTATGTTCCTGGGGGGGACTCCTTTGTCTGCCCTAGGGGTCCCTGCTCGGGCCCTACAACCCGGAGCAGTCCCACTCCACCGGTCCTTACTTCAAACTTCAGTTCAGGGTGTGGCCAACAGCCAACCGTAACGATGACCACTTGCAACCTAATTCTTAGCACCCAGGATGCAGCTGGCCTCAGTCAGAGGAGACTCCCAAGCTCCCCCATATTCTTGGCCCCTTTGAGACTTGGGTCTTGCCTCCCAGCCTTTCCTCCTCAGGCTGCCTGGCCAGTCCTTTCCAAACCTGCACTGAATACATCAGCCTGGTCCCCAGGGAGGCCCCGAGGCTGGCCAAGGGCCCTGAGGCCCCAGCTCCGGCCACCTCGTCTGGGCTCTGACAGCAGAAAACCGGCCACTGGCCCCCGCAGTCGGCCAGAGTGCGTCTTTGCCCAGGCGCTCACTAAAGCCGAACAAAGCCTTTTGCTCAATGTAGGTCCCATGTCCTCGCCCTTTGCATCCAAGAAGCAAAGGAAGAAATACAAGCCTTCCTGGTCTGCAGAAGCCTTGAGCACGGGACCCGTAGCAGCCCGGGGCTCTCCTCTGTCCCCCGGCACAGGGCCGGGGGTCACTGCCCTCTCCTGACATCAGGACCTGACAGGTGTTAAGTGCCCACATCCTGAAGAAGCAGCCTCAGGTACTTCTGTGGGGTAGAAGGTCTGTGGTTTTGGACTCCATGGCAATAGCTCTACATTCGGAGCTTTCGACCCAAATATGGTTGTAGGGGATTAATGAAGAAGGAAAAGAAACGACTGGAAAGCCGTTCTCTGTGTGTGGGAGTCAGCGGAAGCCGTCCAGCTTGTGCGTTGGGCTTAGAAGACCGAGCTGGAGGGCTGCCCTGGTTCTGAAGGTCAAGGTCACAGGCACGTTCAGAGGGGACGGTGTGGGGGAGGGCCAGGAGTGGCATAAAGCAGAAAGGAGGGCAGTGGGCTCCCCTTGCATTTGATGTACAATTTAAATGCTTTCCCTTGGCCCAAAGCACCCCAACCAACATGAGCTGTGGACCACCCCCTCCTCCAATCACTGCAATTCATGGCACTGACCCCCGCCCCCCCATCCCTGTGCTCCACCGGGTTGAGCCTTTGTTTTACCTGCTGACACCCAGCCGGTCCAGCTTCTGGCCTGCTGATCTCCCCCCCAGAACACTCCATCCCCGTCACCTCATGGGTGGCTCTGTTGTCCTGTAAACCTCAGCTCAAATGCCACCCCACCTCTTGTCTCTTATCTATTCAGGCCCTTCTACCCCAGATGCAGTGCATTACCTGGTTCATCCTCTTGTCACCCTGACCTGCCATTTTCTGTTCATCTACACGCTTTTGATCACCGGGCTGCGCCCTCCAGCACATCCTAGCGGGACCCTGTCCATCTCTCGCCTATGTCGCCCCAGCAACTGGGACAACCCAATTTATAGGAAGTGTTCAAAGGACATGTGTTGAACAAAGGCACAGGGCTTGGCCTGGAGAGGAGAAGGCTGTCTCCAGACACGCACAGACGTGGCGTGACAAGGAAGCAGTGTGGTTTGCCGCTGCCAGTGGACAGAGGCCGCGAGGGCGGAGGCAGACCTCAGCTCCACACGAGGAGAAAGATCCGCACGTGGAGCTGCTCAACGAGACGTAGCTCCCCGCTCCCGCAGGCATCGGAGCGGAGGCTGGACACGCCTTGGTGGGGACGTTGGAATGTTCTGGACGGGGTTCCTGCACCGGGCAGGGCCTAGGGTACAGGGTGTCTTCAAGTCCTCTTCAACCACTGCACTCCGAGGTCCTACAGGACCCAGGACACAGTACGGACCCCCTCACGTCGGTCTCTTGGGAAGGCCCTTTGCCTGGAGGACTAATGCATCTTTATGCATTGATTTTTGTGATTTTATTTTTATGTGAAAAATAAATACCTCAAAGTAATGTTTTTCTACCCACAGTGGAATTCCTGGGGTGCTTCGGTAAAAATTTAGTTTCTGGGGCTCTCCAGTTCTACTGACTCAGAATCTCTGGTGGGCGGGGGGAGGTTCAGGAATTAGGAATTAATCGAGCACCCCAGGTGACCCTTGTGGGTCAGAGGACCGCTGTTTCTAGCTCTTCTTGTCCCTGCATTACAATGAGAAGCAGCTGTTCCTATGACTGGCCACCCAGGGACCAACTGTGGCGTCCGCCCCCCCTGTAGCCTTGGTGAGCTGACGTACGGGTGGGGGTGGGGGGGCGAAGACAGAGACTATCGCCAGGGCCCAAAGGAAGCGGGGCCCCCGGCGCACCACTCAGCCCGCACTTCTAAAGGAAGTCAGGGCCTCAGGCTGGAGGGAGAGGGTGTTGCTTTCACAAAAAGAAGCATAAAGAAGGGAAAAGCCAGGATGGGGATGGACGGGTACTCAAGTCAAACCCCCACTCCGTGCCTCCTGGAGGATGTCACGGAACTGTTTGGTGCAGGAGAGCTAGAAAGACGAAGGGCGTCTCCCGCATGCCGTGTGGCCTCTTACAAAGGGAAAGAGGGAAAGGCCTTTCGGGGCCTGTCTCTGCGCTGTCTTCCTCTGACCGTCCCTGCGTGCAAAGAGCACTTTGTGGGAGCCGTCCCTTCGTGGCCTGGGGTGAGAGCTGACCTGAACAGTGAGGCTCCAGAGCCAGGCTGTCCATCTTCAGAGGTTCCTGCCGTGAGAGGGACATGGCTGGCCCCATGACTGAGAACCCATAGATGCCCACTTTCTAAAGTACCTCCAGTGGGAATGTGGGTCTCATGCTGACGGATGCCTGGGTGGTCACAAGTCATCGTGCCACAGGATCTTGGTGCAGAAGTGCCCCCTCCAGCCCACGACTCTCAGAAGCGCTGAGGTGGCATTCTGGTTCACCCCCGAACCCTGGCACGTCTGCATGCTCCTGCTAGGAGACCTGTGACCCAGGAGGCTGCTCCCCAGGGGGCTTTTGGGCAGTGTCCAACTCCATGTGATCACACACAACAGGGCTTGCTAATGGCAATTTTCTCCCAGTCTCTCTATGACAAGGGCACGGTGTGCAGCCTCTATTACAGACTTTGAAAGTGAGCTGGGAAGTTGGGAGACCTTGCTACAGAGCTGCGTATCTGGTGGCCCAGAGTGTGCCCTTGACACCAAGGTGACCCCCTCTGGGTTCTGCGAAGGCACCCTCCCCATCCCCTGCCTGCTAGGGACTAGGAAAATCCACAGAGGCAGTGACCCACAACAGCTCTTAGAGGCAGAGAAAGATGCACAGCTCCTCATTAGGAAATGTTTGCCTTTGCTAGAACTCCACTCAGCAGGCTACACGTCTCCGGTAGGAGTCAAATGGCCCTCTGGGGTAATCCAAGTTATCCAGGGCCTGTGCGGTGCAGAGAGAGAACTGTGGACACTTTGTAGGACACACGTCTATCAAATAAAATCAGAACACGCGGGCGAGTTCACATGAACGGTTATTTCCTTTAATAATGCAAAGGTGTAAACGTCATAAAGGCCTCGCTGATTATCTACACAGCAGTGTTAGCATTCTTATTAGTAGAAAAACGAGATGCAAACCTGCTATATAAATATTCCAAAAGAATGAGCAGAGACACGTGGGGCGCGTGGGACACGTGGGGCGCGTGGGACACGTGGGGCGCGTGGGACACGTGGGGCGCGTGGAGCATGGGCGGGGCGGATGGATACAGGGCGCGGATGGATACACGGCGCGGAGCCAGGCGGCGAGGTCGCAGTGCGGCCGGGCTCTCTGAGGGCTGCTGTCTCAGGGGCCCTCTGGAGCGCTGGGGCCCCAGCCATGACCGACCACTCTGTGTCTGGTGGCAGTGGGGGTGTCCTCGTGCTGTGTCTCCAAGGGCATCCCACTGCAAACCTTGGGCCTGTCTAAATGCAGCCACTGCCATGACCCCAAAGATGCTCCAGCAGCGGCCTGCAAGGGTCCCGATGTGCTGAGGAGACAGGGCCGTGTCAGGCCTCCCACCCTTCTGGCTAGGTCTCCAGAGAGTCCTTTCAGAGACACTGACACTGTCCCTCATCTGTGGGTAGGGCTGGGACCTGGGTGGGGCAGACCCCCAGGATGGGTGCTCCTGGGTGAACATGGGACTTCTGCCCAAGATGATGATAGCAAGGACATGCTGGGAGCCAGGAGGACAGTGAGGGTCACCTGCACGAGGACCTATCTCTACTGTCCCTATCATTCTTGCTAACTGACGTGGGGTCCCCACACCGGGCCAGAGGCAGCACATGTTTCTCCTCAATGCTCTGCTTTGTGTCTAAGAACCACACTGCTTGTGCTGCCCAGGTGTTAGGGGGCATCAGGGACCCCAGAGGGGATGGTGCTACGGGGGGCCGGGGGCAGCTGGGCACGCGCAGTGAGAGGCACTACCCCACCCGAGCTGCTGGGCTGTGTCCAGCCCCTGGTGTCCGCACGGGAGTCTCCAGACCGTGAGTGTTGAGGACACAGGCAATTCTGCCCTGCAAGCCATGGGGTAAAGGGAAAGGCTAGTCTTTGAACATGAAAAAATAACCATGGAACTAAAAAATAAAGAGACCAGGAAGAACAAAGACAGACTCCCGCAGGTGCTCAGGGATGAGATAATGGTATGTGATCGCACCGGAGGGAAGTTTGCATTCGGAGGCGGCTCCATCCCCAAGCACATGCGCTGATGTGACTCCATGAGCCTCCAGGTGGGACGTCTGCAACCTCTCCCCCCACTTCCTCTCCTGGGCACTTGGGAAGGCAGGAGGCAGACTCCCCTACAGCAGAGAGGAGCAGCTGGCTTCCACCAGTTTTAAAACTGTCACTAACGCCACTGATGAATAGGGGGCTTGGGGCATTCAGAAGGCTGGCAGGCCGAGTCCTAATTCATTGATGCCCCAGGGTAGGCAGGTGGAGGGGTGGCCTGTCCCCGCCTCCCTCTCCTGTGAACGTGGATGGGGAGGGTGCGAGGCCCATGCCTGGTGCACAGTGGATTCCAGCTTAGGAAACGGACATACGTGGTAAGGTGGGTCACTGCTGAACAACCAGCCCCAAGGCATGAGGCTCTGTGCTGATCTGCAGCCGTGCAGCAGGTGTCACCCCATCTGGGACACAAAGCTGACAGGTGCTGGGCATATCATAGGTTGGCCCTGTCTGCAGAGCCAGCACAGGGCGCTGATGAATCAGCCCCAGTAAAGACTCAAGAAATCCAAGTTGTCCCACTGCATGGGCAACAGAGTAACTTAATAATTCGCCACCATGTCAGCAAAATGCTCAGGTGAGTCACAGTGGTCTGGTTCCCTTACTGGGGTGCTGAAATGCCAGCAAAGCCAACTATGTATTGAGGGGCATAGGAAGAGCATGGCGTTAGAATGGGGGGCATGTGGTGATTTTAACAAGCTGATTCAAGCTTTTGGGGTGCTCAGAGATCCATCTTCTTCTGCTACAGGATTTCAGGTAAGGACAGAAAAATGCGACAAGTCGCAGATGTACAGAAACATCTCTGTAAAACCTAGCATGATGCCTTTAAAAAATATATATATTGTTTAAAGAAAAGAGCTCCCAAATGTTTTGCCCTGCCTCTAAAAGGGGGCAACCTCCTGATGAAGTAACTGTAAATGGTCAAATGTCTGGAGGTCCAGCTTTGTCCAATGGCCAAACCTTCCTCTTTTATGGAGTACGTGGCGGTGTGGCCGTGGTGGTCCTGACACGTTCTTCTAAAGGGGGCACTGATCATTCTCATAGGAACTGGGCTTTTAAGCGAGTTTAATTTTTTTGTGTTCTTAAGTTCCTAACAGAGCAGAAGGAGGGTCACTGCAGAGAAAAGCAATGAGACAAAGGTGTAGGACGCGGAGGAGCCTCCCAAGGTCGCTGCAGGTGCCAAGCAATGGGTCCCCAGAGAGAATGTGGTTGTTTAAAAACAAAGGTGGCAGTGGGGAGGTCCCAGTGACGTCCAAGGTGATATGTGTGACGACAGACACGGGAAGGGTCGGGAGAGAAGGAAAGAGAAGGTAGAGACAGAAACAGAGGAAAAAAAATAGATAAAAAAGAAAAAAAAATTAGGTCAAATACAGAAAACGCAAGAATCAAAGGTTAATTCAAGTTAGTAAATTAAACCAACAACGGTTAGAGAAGGGTTCAGTGTGGTGTCACCACCATCAGGCCCGTTCCGAAGCTCAGCAAGGCCAGAAGCAGCACAGCGGGGTGAATATGGGGGTTAGGGGTCAGCAAGCCGATGAAATTAAAGTGAGAGAACAGGAGCCTCCACGGTAAAATACGAGAGCTCGATTAGGACAGTGTTACCTGTGACTAAGGTGAGGGGGACCCGCCTCCCCAGAGCCTGCGAGTCACTACAGAGCTTTGGACATGTGGTGAGTGGTAGAGATGCATTTGGTCACCTGTGCATAAGGATGGGGGGCACCTTTTCAGCCACAGATCGGGCTCGTCTTCCTGTTGCATGAGGCCCTCACCCACAGTGCCGGTGGGGACACTTTAGTCTGTGCCCCCCTGCTTTTCTACCCTGCGACCACACGGTTCCGCCATAAGCGGACGTCGTGCAATTCAGAGGATTTATTCTCAGGTCCGAATGCAATGGCACCTCCTCTAAGACCCATGCAGGAGAGCCCCACAGCCCTCGTGAGCAAGGCTAGCAGCCCCTCCAACCCCGCCACCCCCCGCCCTGGGGTGAACTGGGCTCCTGGAGGCTTAGCAGGCAGGACTCTGGAGGACGAGGTCTCCCCGGAGTTTCTGCCCCTGACACACACTGCCCCTGACTTCTCCAGCCCCAGAGGCTGACGCTGCTGGCAGTACCCAGCCTGTGGACACAGCACGCCCAAGCCACCTGCCTGTGGGGTCTTAGCCCAGGGAGCAAATGCCATCAAGAATCTGTCTCGCTGCAAAGGTGTCACATAAGCCTCTCACTCCCCCAGCTCCTCACTGTCCCCTCTAAAGGCTGAGAAGATCTGGACACTCACATCCGACTGTCGACGTCAAAGAAAAACTGACCAAAGAGTACAAAGAAAGAAGGGGACAGAGGATGGCAGGGCCAGCTCCGTCCTATCGAGCAGCAGTTCCCGGTGGCCACACCCACACGCCTTGCTTTCCACACTGACCCTCTGACCAGTGCCTGCATGGACGCGCCCACGCCAGCGTGCGTTTCGGGGCCTTGCTGACTACGCAGAGGGCGGGACCCACACACCCTTCTGATCTATGGCTCAAGACCCCCCTCTGACTCCTGGCGGCCCCTGCACGGCCGCCAGACACCCACATCCGTGCACAGCCCACCACGGGGAGCCACACGTGGATCTCATGTTGCTGCTTGCACCGCCCACGTGCACGTGTGGAGCCTTGTGTTGTGCACAGCCCACATCCATCCTGGCCTCCCTCCCGCTGGGAGGGGCCATCGTGACAACTGAGCCGAGAGCCCGGGCAAACACTACACACAGGACAGGCATGAACGGGGCCAGGCTGCCCACGCAGAGCCCCAGGAGACCAGAACACCTTGCTGTCACGGCAGACAGCTCAGGACGCCCTGCCCAACACGCTGCCACCGGATGTCCCGTGCCCTCCTCTCCTGCTGTAGCTGGCGTGTGGCTGGTCTGGAAAAGCAGGGAGGGGTGCGGAAGACCTCTTCCTGCTCTCTGGGGATGTGGCCCCTGGGGAGATGGGCCATCAGCGGCAAGGTCGCTGGGCCTGGAAGCAGAACTCTCACTTTATTCCCACCCGTGAGCTGGTCCTGCATCCCTAGAGATGGACCTGCATCTCCTAAGAGCGTGGCTCCCATCATGATTTCTAGCAGACTGGACTGTCTTTCATCGATGGGACCGTCCAGCCTCTACTTTCTCCACTTGTTCTGTGTCAAGTGGGTCCATTTCATCTTTGTTTCAATTGAGAGGCCAGATTTCTAACCAACTGGGCACCATGCCCCCCTTCTCTTGGGGCACCCACAGAGAAGAGATTCGGACCATGGCTGTGCGGGTAAGCAAGCATCAGAGAGGAAGCGCTTCAAAACAGTTACGTCTTCCTGGTGTGAAATGGAAGATGGCAGATAAGGTCTCAGAAAGGATCCTTAGTCAACCGGCTTCCAAGGCCTGGCCGGAGCTGGGGCTTTTCCCATCTAAGGGGGGGCCCAAGGACTTCTTAGCCTCAATCCTTGAAGGCCGAAGGACCCAGCGCCTCGGCCCCAGGATGCCTGGCCAAGCCTTCCTGGGGGTCCACTCCCACCCACTGCACAGAGAGGTACAAAGCAAAACGCAGCTTTGCATGGACGACCCATCATGAGGCTGGCCGGAAGCAAGCGCGCTGTCAGGGGCTGGTCAGGCATTAGGGGGTGCAGCACGGGGCATTAATTCAAAGCGGGAAACTCACAGGAAGCGGAGGCGCTCATACCTGGGATGGCCGTGGGCTGGGCCGAGGTCCTGAACACGAAACGCGCCGCTTTGGACTTGCCCTGCTGGTTCTCTGCCACCACGAAGACCTCGTACTCGGCGTTCCAGTCCAGGGACTTGAGCATGACGTGGTCACTGCCGGACGGCAGCCTGATCTCGGGTTTCCACTCGGAGGACAGCTTCTGGGAGAAAGCGGCAGGGGGGACACAAGACACCAGGAAGCATGAGATGCTGCGGGGACACCAGGGGGTCCGTGAGTGCTGGTGCCACGTAATACCAACAAAACCCAACGTGGTTGTTCTTCACCAGCCGGAACTACCTAAGGATGACATAGGTCAGGAGGGGCACGGGGCCACCTCTGCAATGTCCTGTCACCTCCAGGGCCTACAGGGACTAAAGCACCATTCCCCAAGCCACAACAGTCTGTAATGCTGGGCACATATGCTTGAGTACACCCCAGAAAAGCGAGAAAGCAGTGTCTTTCTTGTCCTAGTTCAGAATGTTGCTCGCACTCAAGTGTGTGACTCATCTCCCTGAGTCACATAGATTCCAGTTTTATTAGGAATAATAACTCTCATTTGTTGAGCACCTACTATGTGCCAGGCATGTAGGTACGAAAGGATTTCCACACATTTTCTCACTGCATCTCAAAAACAAGCCTGCAAGGTCAGGGCCCTCCCTAAACCTGATGACGCGGAAGGGAGAGCCATTAGGAGACTTCCCAAAGACACCCAGGAGGTCTTGGTTAGGGTCAAGTGCATCTGGCCCAAAGTTGTGGCCTTTCCTTTTCATAGCAGGGATTTCCACAACATCTGCTGAATTGAACTGGATTTGTCTATTCCATGCAGTGTAACCTGGTCTCTGCAAGTGCAACGGAGGCACCCCAGGTGTAAGTTCTGCTCACGGGTCCAACCCTGGGGCACTCCGAGTACCCACAAGGGAGGGACTCTCAGCTCAGCTGAGCACTGCCCAGGCCCACATTTGCAGTTGTACTTATTGGTGTCCCTTTTTGCTCAGAGAATATTCTTCCCAGTTATATCCTACACCTTCTCCTCAGCATGGGACTTCTGCATGACGTGGTCAGTGCCACACGGGGGTGTCAGGCCTGCTTTGCACTTGGAGGAGAGCTTCCGGGAGGAACCAACACAAGACCCCACAGAGCACCACATGAAAACCTCCTCCGATGCATGTGTCCTGAGGGGGCATTCATCGCCATCCTCAGGGGAGCTCCGCCCTCACACGACGGCTGTGGGGGAGATTGTAAGACGTCCAGAGACGTTTTCAGATGGTTTCACGACTGCTCAGCCCGCCTGACCACCATCGTTGGAGAGGTCTATGCTGGGCACACAAGAAGGTCTGACAGATGTTTACTAAATGACGGGCTGTCCCTCAGAAGGGCAGGACATGCGAGCCGTGTCACTTGGAAGGTGGCTCAGCCCCTGGCAGAGGTGGGAGGAAAAGTTATCTTACAGCGAAGCCCCCTTCCCAGGGAAAATGGTTTGTATCAGCCCACGATGTGACTTTAGGAACGTGCACTCATGTGACAGCCCTAATTATTGCAGGAAGGTGTCAGAGGGTGTTAGTTTCTTTAGAGTCTATAACCAGGAGGCTGGGCTGGGCTGTAAGTTAGCGGGTGCCTCGCCACGTGGCCCCCTCAGAACTTACAGCACGGTAATTCGGCCGTCTTGCCCCTTATTTCCCTAGAGGGCTTCTTCCCTTGGCAAACGTCATCACCAAAGACACAAGCAGAATATAAAGCAAATGTCTGATAACGCAATCATTATGTCACATAGCACAGATTCATGGTACATAGTGATGATGGTAGTTAGCAAACATCACGTTTCCGAAGTGGAAGACAGAGGACGGTCAAGGCTGCTGGCATCTGACAGCTCAGCTGTCCTTCCATCACAGACCTGCCTGGCATGGGTCTCTTCTGGGAAGCGGACATCTGAGGTGGCCTTCTAGGGGACGTAGTCCCAGCCCCAGCCAGCCTCTCTGCTGTAATTACTGTATTTCCCACGTACAGAGGTTTTCAAGGGTGGGGCACGTAGGTTCTTTGCATAGACTGAGACTAATCTTTACGGAAACCCGAGAAGCTACTTCATTCCCATTTTACAGAAGGAGAAGTGGAGGTTTTGGAAGACTGGGTGACTATTCAGGTCACGTCCTGGTCACCGGGAAAGCTGGACTGGGTGGCACGTCTTTCTAGGCCACATCAGTGTAACAGCAGCCAGAGGCGTCCCACCCTCCCAGGGATCTGTGTGGGGGTCCCCACCCTTTCCGAGCTTCCCTCCTACAGGGAAGGAGCCTCCCACACTGCGTGGCCTCGGGGCTGGGCGGACAGAAGCCACTAACACTCCCTCTGGTGTCAGCTCCCGCCTGGCCGTGCAGTGAGGTGGGAGGGGCTGAGCGGATTATTGACAGGTCTGCCCACCAGTTGCGAAGCCCGCCGGGTAGGCCGGGCTCCGTGCTGCACTGACTTTGGGTCAGCTTCCCCGGGTAAGAGCTCGCGTGGAACTTCGCAGGGGGCTGACCAAAAGGCTGAGAGGGAGGAAGCCCACGTCCTGGAAAAAGGAAGTTGCTTTTTCCACCTTCCTGGAGAAAGCCTTTTTGGGGGGGGCTCTTTGAAGAAAGACAACCCGCTCTCTGGTTCATTATTTCCCACGGTAAGAAGCTCTACCAAGAGGCTATTCCCAGGGCTCCGCCGCCGCCTCTGAACCTTTGAGCGGCTGGTCGTGGTTGGCAAGGGCCACGTGTCATTCTAAAACCCAAAAGGGGAAGAGTGGTTCTCAATCTGGGGGCTGGGGGTGAAGGGTGGCATGATAGGTGCATGGTGAACCAACAAGGAAGACAAGGCTTAAGGCCAAGTTCATTGTTAGCAGGCTCAGGACAGCTAGCTAACTCAGCAGGCTCAGTCTCTTCAGTCGGACTGACGTGGATGCCACGCCCGGCCTGCCCCGCTGTGTGACAGACGTCAGGACGTCAGGGCGGCGTGAGCCCCGGTCACGTCCTCTGTCATGTGGTCATAACCGCAGGACCTACATCACAGCGTTCTTGGGAGCGAAAATAAATGCCTGTCGTCACAGTGCCTGGCCCGTCACACACACTCCACCCAAGGCACCGAGTATGAGGTGCCAGGACGGTATTTGCAAAACGTGCTGCATAACGGCAAACGGACTTTACATGAAAGTTCGAGAAGCAGAAAACAAAGATCAATCACGGGATGAGCGTGCCACCAGCTCGGTCATTTTAGAGGTTTCAAAACAGTCCCAGTGTGGACGTGAATTAAGAGCTATAGGTCAGTCTGGAGCTGTAAAACCCTGACCAGGGCCCAAGACACAGGAAGACCCTGCCTGGCCTGGGCTTTGAGCGTTGTCACCCCACCGGCTCGGGGGGCAGGGGCGGGCAGAGGCCACTCACCGCTCGGTACTTGACCAGGTAGTGCCTGATGGGGGAGCCGCCGTCGTCCTGCTTGATCAGGTTCACCTTGATGGAGTTGCCGTCCTCACCCATCTGCCCTTCGAGCTTCGGCGCGCTGGGTTCCCCTGAAAGAGCCAGGTGACTCACATGACGTTGTCCTCCATGCAACGAACACCCAATCCACCAGACCGGGGTGCAGGGGCGGGGCGGGGCTCGTGCTTTCTCAGCAATTCCAACGGTTCAGGAGCAGCAAGGGGAAACCTGGGTTCCGGTAAGGTGCCTCAGACTTAGCCCACACCTCGGGCCTTTGGGGAACACTCTGGAACCCCCCCCCCCAGATGCACAGTCCTTCTATTACAGAAATGGGCCTTTCGTCTCTGCCCCTCGGGGGTGCTAGCGTTTTCTTTCAGCCCCTCTAACAACTGCAGGTTGAACTTGGATGAACTGGATCCACCCGGAGCAGCAGCCTGACGGGGGGGAGCATTCAGGGAGGAAGCTGACATCCCCAGAACAACTTTTCCAAGCGGCCCCGTTTCTTCTCTGGCTCTCAGTCATTTTATTACTGAGATTCATTAAAGGAAAAGAATTTACGTTCCAGCTGTGATTCGATAAAGCACCATTTGCCACAGGCGAGAGCCTTGTAAGGACCCTGCGTTTCTGGCCGAGCTGAGTGCGTGGTCGGCGCCGGCGCCTTGCGTTCGAGCCAACCATCGTTAGCACCTCCTGGTGAGGACAGCGAGGGGACATTTCTCACCAGGCAGAGGTCGCTGTGTCTCTTCATTTGCAGTGTGCGGTCAGCGTGTGGCACTCGGAGTACCGAGTCCACAGGCAAGGTGAGCCCCTCTGTGACTAACTACCGGGGCTGGGACGACCCTTCCCTGAGATGCTGATGTGACTTCCAGAGAAAGTCTGTCATTAGTATGGGCCGAAAGCAGTGAGTCGAGACCACACCTGACATGAGAAGTTAACGTGAAGACAACACCCAGGGGAGTCCGCCCTTCCTGGGGGAACCGGGGAGACGGGGAGGGACGGAGGGGGAAGGCCCATGGAGAGCCCTGCCCTCAGCCTGGGCCGCGGTGCCCTCCTCTCCCGTTTGAACGAGGGCCCGGGGCAATCGGTGTGCACGGTCGGCTTTGGCGGACGGTAGCTACCGGGCCCGCGTGGAGGCTGCAGCGGGGAAGACGCACCGCCTCGGCGTCTGAGGGACAAAGTGTTCAGGAGGAACTGTGCTTGTTTTGTGCCCCCTTCCACTGGTGATTAAGGGAAAACAACAACAAGAATAAAAAGGTAAATGGGCTTCGGGCAAAGACCTGTCCTGTTTTTATGCCTCGATGGAGCCGCCGGCCCCAATTATTTGGTGGAAAATACTTAGAGGTTTGGTTGAGGTCACGTCAAGGCACGTACGGTTTTCAAGTTGTTGTGGAAGGTTCTAAGTCTCAGGCAATAATTCACCTAAATACCCAGCGCTAAGGGGATACTCAACGTGGAGGGCAGGTCTGTGGAGGTTCACCAATGCTGAACCTCAGAAAGTAGGGGACGAAGTAGATCTTTACAAATCCTATTCTGACTGAATTTGGGGTAACCAGTGCACCCCAGTGAGCCCGGGACTTCCCAGCACTCACACCCTGGAGAAACCCTTTGTCCCAGCAAACCAGGCTGGCTGGTGACCTGGGACTGCAACTTTCTGCATCAGTGGTCCTTCTAACACACCTACCAGCAAGGATCCAGCCCCTTCCCCATTATTTCCTCTCAGATTTGAGCAGTGTGGGTCCCCAAGGCAGAATCAATCCCACCAAACATGAAACTGCTCTGGGGGGACCATCTAGTTCAGGGGTGTCCAAACTCGTGGCTTCCCTGGGCCACACTGGGAGAAGAACTGTCTTGGGCCACACATATAATACACTCACACTAATGATAGCCGATGAGCTAAAGGAAAGGTTGCAAAAAATCTCATGACGTTTGAAAAACGTTTACCCATTTGTGCTGGGCCGCATTCAAAGCCGTCCTGGGCTGCATGCGGTGTGTGGGCTGCGGGTGGGACAAGCTTGATCTAGTTAGAAGAGGCAATCTCCCTGATGTGTGTGAGGATCCCCCTAAAACTGAATGCTAAGGACACAGTGCCATCCAGGGTGACCTTGGACAGGCGCTGCCTCAGTCTCCACATGTGTAAAACATGGGGCCAGACACTCTCTCAGGCTCCTCATCGCTTTGCAATCACTGTGACACAATGGCAGTCATTGCTCTAGGAGGGACTATCAAGTTCACTGTGGCTATTGCAACGACACTGTAAATGACAGAACATGAACTATAGGATATGCATCCACTTCAGGGAAATACACCCCAAAGTCAACAATTCCGTATTTCTAAAGGCACAGAGTTGCCCGGGTTTTTACAGTGTTTAAAAGGTTATCTCAGAAAAGTCCCCTCTTTGAAGAGAGACCCCAAGTGTCTGCAAAGACCTATGAATACAAATCCTGCCAAGGAACCCCTGCGGAGACCAACAGCCCTGAGGGAGGCACTCTCCTATCTTTGAATTTGTTTCTGAAAAAAATCTAATTGGAATCACAGAAAAACCATTAAAAACTATACCACAGTTAGAACACAGGTGTCATTTACCAAAGTTAGGACACTATAACTTGCGATCATTTTATCTGAGTGACAGATATACGAGGATATGCGTACGTGACTTTCTCTTAGAAGTTAGAGCATTTTATATCAAATAATATTCAGGGGGTCACTTAGGGTGCTTTAAATATGATCGATTCACCAATGCATATCGAGTACCTACTAGGTACCAGGTAGGCTATTAGGCATGGAAGTCTCAAAGGTGAGTAAGACAAGGTTTTGTTCGCTCAATAAAAAACCCGAGTTACGAACAGTTAAAAAAAAAAATGGCATGGCCCTTGTAGAGAAACATCACCCTTCCTAGGACAGAATTTCGAAAGGAAGCTCCTATTCAACTCGCATCACAGGGATCCTAACCCACTTCGTGGCCCTGTCACTTGCAAGCAGATAAAGATGTGGAAACAGTACTATCTGTTAAATCCATCGTCTTCTGCCTCTTCAAATGTTACTGTCGGCCACTTTTTGTAAAGATTAGAAATGGGATAAAGGAGATCTGTCCTGAGAGCTCTGCAAAAAGAAGTCCCCGGCCATGCCTGCCGCAGGAGGGAGGGGCTGAGGTTGAAGGACGACGGGGCCTTGACCTTCGGGAGGCTCAGGGCTTTATGGGCCACACGAGGGGAGAAATTACTTAGAGGGTCCCAACGTGCGGTCTGTTCTGAGATGGCTGCTGCGATTGAAATCGTTATGGGTAATTTCAACCAAACCAATATCGTAATTATGTGTGCGCGCGGGTTTGCAGTTCAGCAGCTATCGGCAGTTTGCTCCAAGACAACCCTTGGGGTTAATTACACCCTCTGATTTAGCTGCAGCTGTGAGGCCAATTTCCGCCCCCCACGAATATTTTATGTGAACACTAAAACACCGGTACCTCAAAAAGAAACCTTGCCAATAACAAACATGAAATATTAGGCAGTTCTGGTATTTTCTAGAAGAATGTAAATTGTGTATGCAAAAAAAAAAAAAAAAAGAATGTCCCCTAGAGCCCACGTACAGTTAGAAATATTTGGGGTCCATTCTATGAACCCCCCGTCAGAAACGGGAACTGAAATGTTTGTTTCGGCCATGCAGATTACAGTTTCTGTGTAATTACTGTACTACTGTGCCCTAAATCGAAGTCAGCTTCGGGTCCTGCCCCCCGTCAGCGGAAGCCCGGGGCTCAGCAGGCTGCTGCTGACTACCTGAGTTCCACAACGGAAACCACAGCGAGCCCGGGGCCTTGCGACAGGATGTACGAATTTTAGGAGGAAAACAACGTTTGACTTCTCGCTCACAAAAGCCCAAGTACCAGGACTTGAGCTTCTGCACGAGATGCCAACGGGCACAGCAGAGAAAGGCCGGGCTGCCCTGCCACCTTGCTCCGCCCACTCCACTGGCTCTTCCGAGGGATCCGTGAAGACTTTGGGGCATCTGAGTCCAAACTCGTGCGGGAGGTAGGGCAGGGGCTGCATCGGAATCTTTCTCTTTTTCTAACACGTAACGATTGCCTGGTGTTAAAATGACTATTCCTTCCTTTATCCTAACTTCTGGAACCTTCGCTGATTCCTTCTTGCAAGCAAGGTGAAACTTGTGTATGCCTTTCCGTTGTTTTTTACAAGTCCAAAATGTATGATTTAGCTGTTTAAATATGAAGCCTATTTGATTTTTCCAACTCAGGAACGTTCACAGTTCCATCCAGAAGTCAGAAGTCTCCCTGGTCCTCCGGGAATCAGGATTTAGAGTTGTGAGACCACCGCTCACGGTCCTTCCTGAGAGCTCCAGCGCGGCGCCCTAGACACCAACGTGGGTGTGCTGCACACACTCTTGGACCCTCAAACTCTCCCTGACGCCCCCTTTGACAACCTACTTGGCTCTTCGAGGGGTGCTGAGGTGGTTCTCTGACAACTCAGTGAGGCTGGCAGCTCTCAGATGGACATCAACTGTCCTGAGCACCGCTCTCCCAAGTCAAGTCCTGGGAGCGAAGTACTTTTTCTCCTGAGTGCTTTTCTCTTTATTGCTAAGGATGTGCATGTGCTACTGTGACCTGACGCTTTGCACCCTGGTCCCCAGCTGCAGGGAGTGCTGGGGTGCAGAACGAGCAGGTATGGGCATCAGCAGTTCCCAGCTCTTGCAGAAGACAGATGCTGAGCTCTCTGTGGACAAACTCACAGGGGTGTCTGGCTCACAAGCCCCTTCCCTCACCCGTGTTCTCAGGAATTACGCACGTGAGCGTGTGTGCTGGGGGTGGGATGGGGGGCACAGGGGCATGAAATACAAATTAAACAGCAATCAATGAACGCTGATCGACCGGACCGCAAAAACACCGATTCCCTTGTCGTGGGTGTTGTGAAAACACCAACCGATCGATCCATTATCTTTGTGTCATTGTCCTAAAAAGACACTATGACCACGAGGGGCTGGTCCAGGCTGGGCAAGTTAGGACAGAAGTTAACTGCTGTCACCAGCAATGAACTTGGCTCCTGTCCCCCGTGGCCACAAGGTGGGGGCCCTGTATGCACGTGCTCAACACTGTCTCATGGAAGCCAGGGGGCTTTGCACATAGGAGGTTCCGGGGAGGGTTCCGCCCTCACAGTGGTAAGCCTTAGGGACACGGGCACTTCCAACAGCCCCCAGGCCCTGCCCACAGAATCCGTGCTGACGCGCATCCCTGCCTGGCTCTCCGGTCCCCTCACGCTAGCTCTCCACCCTGGTGACCACAGTGCCAGGAGTCCTCGGGAATAAAGGCCGTGGGAGCAGACGCCCTGGTGCCAAGTCTGGGTCGACCTGCCAGGGGCCGTGGCAATCCAGACACACAGCTGCAAAAAACGAAGGTGGGGTGGAAGGGGGGTTAGTGATGTTTTCACTCTAAGAAGGAAGAGGGCGTGTTAAAGAGTTTAGTTCACCGAGTCAGCACGTCCTAGCACGAGTCAGGGTCAGTAGCTAAATAAAAAAAGCTCATTAGGAACGGAGGGGTGGGATCCATGCTCCACATGCAGCACACGGACGGAGGGTGCAGGGGACCCCCAGCACACTCATGCTGCTGGGGGAGCGGCGGGGAGTCCCATTTACACAGAGGCCTCAGTCGCTGACAGGGGCACGGCGGCAGAGGGCCCTGCAGGTCCGCGATGCCGTGTGTGAGAAGTAAGGTTTTGTATCGGGGGCATTTTTAACTCACAGCAAACCCATTTCTGGGCTCCTGGGACATGAACCCCGACACACAAAGCTCGGCACGTTCCGGAGCCAAGCAGTTCTGGGGCATGTGCTCAACGTGTGTTCTATGTCCCTTCTTCTAATTCAGTGCTGGGCTCAGTCAACACCGTGGTTGGGGACCCGAGGTACACGGACCATCCCGCATATGCTAAGTGCATCCCGGGCCATTTGGGGGCATTGGGGGTGAGCATGGCCAACAGGGAACATTTCAGACAGGAATGTGGTTGGATGAGGGGGCGCCATGCTTGGGAATGCCGCAGGCTCTCAGTGACATTTTTGATACCGGCCACATTTTTTTACTGACAGCCAAGACCACCGCTGAGGCGTGTTTCTGGGGCGACTGCAGAAAACATCTCCCGACATTTCTTGCTTTAAGATGTCTGGAAGAGAGCTCATCTCCGAGGTACGAATTAGTTCATTCGTTTTGGCCTCGTTAACCCTGTGCTGTTCCATTCCCAACGACATGACCAAACTGGTTTTCTAAAAAGTAGTAACAGATTTCAGCCCAACAGCTGCTCACGCTTAAGATTTCAGAGGGGAGGTCCAGGCCTTTTGCTAGGACACCAGGCTCTGAGCAGCCACACAAGTCTAACAGGGCCTGGGCCCCCTTAAAGAAACAGAGGAACCCCGATGTTTTGGGTGAGACTGGGAGTTCAGAAAACCTCGGGCTCCCAACATTCTCTGCCCTAGGACTCACAGGGTAGGGCACTTTTTAAAGCAGGCGCCAGCTACGATCAGATGTGCCCTCGCTTTGGGGACATCCCACTTAATTTCACACAGCGTAAATGTCCAACACGTCCTCTTTGGAAGTGAGGACGGCTCCGATCCAGGACCGCTGTCAGGAGTCCAGGTGTAAATGGGACGAGCTGGGGGCGGAGTCCGCGGAAGTGGTCAGTGTGGAGGGTGAGAGGGGACACACACGGGGCTCACACACAGCGGGGAGCACGCGACGAACAGACAGACCAGGAACAAAGAACGTGCGAGACGAGCGGCCCAGAGTTTTGTTTGCGTGGCTGCTGCCCAGTCAGTTCTCAGAGAAGGGAGGTCACGCGGGGGACCCCGTGCATGCATGGGCACACTGGGCGGTTACTGGTGTTAGTTGTGCTGCTGTGATCAGCGCAGCCTGCCTGTGTTCTCAGGGTGCGATTTGAGGTAAACACTGTCAGGTAGGAGAGAACGGGGTGCCTGGGGCTCCCAGGGCAGGGTCTGACCAGGTGTTTGCTCGCCCGGGGGGAAGCCGGGAGCAGAGGCTGCGTTTTCTCTTCACGGCAGGCGGGAGCGCTCCTCCCAAGGTTGTGACAGACACAACACGAACCGATTATTTTGTCACCGCTGGGCACTGAATCAGGCTAACATTCTATCGCCTTCGTTGCAAGGGTCAATCACGTGCTTCTTGATGACACGGAGCTCTCCAGTCACGGTAACTGCCAAGTGACTTTTGTTTTGATTTTTGTCCCCCTGCTCGGGAGAGGGTCACTCTTGAAAAGCGACACCTCAGCAATCACGGCCAAACTGCTCTAAGGCAAAATTCTTAAATCTCTCATTTCAGGAAAGTCCTCGATTTGCGTGAATTTTATGAAGCACTATCGCTGGTTTTGAGCAAATACAACCTTCACAACGGATGCGTTTCTCCAGGTAACGTTTCCCTGTTGGGGACAGATGCATTTTCACATTCGCACGGAAATGCGAAATGTGACTCGTCTCAGAGCCACCGTGGTCTTTGGAACTACCAGGAGCTGAACAACACTGCTATCAAGCTAATTTACAGAACTGCTTTCTGGGAAATAATTTTTATGAACTCTAGGGCAAAAATTCAAGTTTGCAAACTGCGCTGTGGCTACCGTGGTGTTACTGTAGGTAGCAGTTTGCGGAGGCCAGATTTCTTAAAGGAAAATATGAACCCACAGGCTGTCATCCTATCAGATGGTCATGCCATCGAATTGTCATGTCAAGGCTGCAAAGAATGACGGATTCTGCATGTGAATTGAAGCAAGAGGAAATCTCCCGAATGGCTTCACTTAGGAACCCCGAGGCGAGGAGACATGAGTGGGCCCTCTGTGCCAGGCTGTGTGGCCCCAGATTTATGTCACTAATCAGAACAAAGAGTTTTACCTTCTGTTCACCAGCGTGGACGACATCATCAGCACCATGCAAGCCACATGACAAAGTCACATGATACGCACGCACATGATTGGTTGAAAGGAAAGTGGAGAAGGTCACATGGAAAATACAAAAAATTAAAAACTGATGTAAACAATGGGCAGGGAGAAAAATCAACAACAAAATCACAGACTAAATAAAAGGAGAAATCAAATTAAATTAGCAGCATATATAGGAGGCACTGTGGGGACAGTGAAACCACCCAGAAACAGGAGAATAATAAATCATAAAGAGCATTTGGTTAACACCAATAAGCATTAGATACAGCTGCAACAACGCATATTAATAACACATCAAGGAGCAGGTAAAACTGGTTGGAACACAGGGAGGTGTTTCTGTCGGGACCCAGATGTCACAGTCCATCCAGGAGACTGTTGAAGGAAAAGACAAAAGCAGGTTATTATTCACAGATTCCAGAAATGTCTCGGCATCCTTGGGAGACAAGGGCAACGAAACAGAACCTGGGTCACGAAGGGAAAGTCCCCTGGTTTTTGCGGCATGGACTGTGGGCTCTGTAGGGACAAAATAGGACATTACATTAAGGAAAGTCATTTCAAGTTTCCTTTGGCACCATGAGCAGCAGGGGTATGCGCTCAATGAGGCTGGGTAAAGAAGGGGGCCCTGGAGACCTTTCCTCATGTCCCTGTGCATCTTCCCATGGGACCCCACAGGCCTGGAAGAGGTACCCCGGGTGAGACACATATAAAGTAAGAGGTCAGTGGGCAGAAATGCAGTAGGTTTCCTTCTGGTAGTTGAGACAATGGCTCTGTCAACAGTGAACAGCAGAAGCTAAACCCCCGACCCAAGGAGCTGAGAGTTTGCTGTTAAACAAAAGCTTGGGCATGTGCGGTTGTAGTGATCGCTTTAGAACCGGGGTGCATGGATAAGACACAGATTGGAGGCTTACAGTGGGAAAAACAGGTTTCTTGCTTGGGTGTATCTACACTTCTTTTGGTCCTGTGCTCTATTTACATTCCAGTCCATTACTTACATGGCATACGGATGGCCTTGCTTTGTCAAAAGGGTTTTGGGGTTTCCCACTCCAACTTCCATTGGCCAAGAGAACTCTGGCTATTGCCAGAGGGAGGTGGAGATGTCTCTCGGCCCAAGGCACACTACTATTTAAAAATAATTCAATGCCTTAACCAAGTTATATGAGGGCTGTCCAGAAAGTATCCAGTCGCGTAATATGAAAAATAGAGGCTCTCGCAGCTGGAATTTTTTTCTGGACTGCCCTCATATATTCCCTTGCCACTGTGAGCGGATAGAATGTGTGCCTCTTATTGTCTGACAATTTCATGGGTTCTGGCACATTCCAATCATCGGTGCCCTGCAGAAGCTACATACATCTGAGAAGTTCATCCTTTAATTTTATTTAGGATATTTTCATTTATTCATGATCATAAATAGGTCAACACACTCACACACACACACGCACACGCACACACATGCAAAAATAGGAGACATGATTTATTTTCAACCCTGCCGACGGACCAATGATTGGTGGATTTCTGTATACTTCTAGGTTCTCTGCTATTAGTTCTGCTGCACATTTGGGTTACATTTTGTCTTACTGTTAAGGAATGTGTTCATGCTCGATACAAGCTGCTGCCCAAATGTAACTGTCTTTCCTTTATCCCAGTAACCACCGGGACCTACAATTTGGGTCAGTCGTCAAGTGGTTCAAAACAAAAAAGACTCCAACTTTCTTCTCTTGGGATGTCATTACTAAGCATTTTATCTGTGGGCAGAAATGTCTGATATTTATAATTTAAACATATGCCAGGGGAGAGACACCTAACTCCTTCTTGAGGAAAAATCTAGATTCAAGACTGTGTTTTACTTCCAGCGACCAACCTACAGTGAGACACCTTAAACACAACACGCGTTGTGCAAATACACCATGCAGGCTTCTCCGACTGTGCCACGCACACGCACTGCACTCGAGCTGGAAAACGCAGGGACACTGCTGTTAGAAGAAAGGTTGCTGTTAGTTGCATTCCTTTTCCAAGTAAAAAAACCAAACCATCATCTGCATTAAATTCATGCGAGCACAGTTCATTGTCACCGGCTCTGCTCTGCTGACAAAATGAAACCTTAAAAGCATCAGGGATTAAAATTCATCGCAGCACACACACGGTGAGAACACCAAGAAAGCAGACGCTGAGCTACGCTCTGCAGTAGAAAAAGAATCACTTCATGCAAGACACAGAACCAGGAAACTCTTTTCTTCCCTGTTCAATTATGTATCAGAAACCCTGGCCCAGGGAGTGGGGCATGATGGGAGCTGTGCTGTGCATGCCTGCTCTGACTGCTGCTGGTGGGGTGCGTGCCATTTTTTCTGTGCACTCAGAGTGACAAAATCTAAAACTCCCACACAGCTGTGAACGCACTGTACACACACGCACGCGCGCGCACACGCACACGCACGCACACACACACGCATGCACACACGCACGCACACACGCACACGCACACACGCGCGCACACGCGCGCACACACACACACGCACACACACACGCACACACACACGCGCACACACACGCACACACACGCACACACATACGCACAGCTCCAGTCAATTTGTCAGGAGATTTAACCTAACCCACACGCTCACTTCCTCCGGGCGTTATACAGCCCAGCTTGGAAGGTGGTAGGTTGTGATGAAGTGTAAAGTGTTCCACGATGGGAGAGATGAGCCAGCCTGGCGGGCTCTGTCACCAGATGAGTTCCAGCGCTTTCATCTGGATTCTCAGCATACACACGAGCTATGAAGCCTGGCTATGCCTTGTCGCGCGGGTGAGTTTTCTTGCCCTGGGGCGGCCTGCGGGAGCGCCTCCCCTTCCCACGCGTGCTCCGTGCACACACCTCCTCCACACGAGGCGGGCCGGGCTGGCAGGAGGAGGCAGCGAGGCCTTCCTTTCCTGCATCGCCCTCCGCCTTTCCCCAAACAGCCACCTCCCCCTGGTCCTCTGCCTGCGCTCGGACTCTCAGCTACCTCTCTAGGAGCGGCTGCATGTGTGAGCACGCGCATGCGCAGACACTCCCGCGGGGGTGGGGGCGGGGCGGGGCACCAGACGCCGGGAAGATGCTGGTCTTTCGCCTTGTAGGAGCGTTTCTCTAATCCTTTTCTATTTTTAACTTGAGGGCAAATTTGGAAAAGCCTCCTTGGGCACAGAATATTGTGTAAACAATCACCCCAGTTCCTTTGGAGATGCCCGGTCTGCTCTCTTGGCCCAGCAGACAGCATGCTTGGGAAACACACCGGGCCATGCAGTCACAGCAAGGGAAGGCCACGGGCAGCACTGGGACCCCGAGGGCAGCCCAGCTCAGTACTCACTAGATGGTGCTGTGGTTGTGAGGGCAAGAAGGGGCCTGGTTGCTATGGAAACACGAAGGGCGGAAAGGGCACAGAAAGTGAAGGAGAGAATGGAGATAAATAATTCATAAATATGTGTGTGTATATTTAAGGCATTATAACAAAGAAAAAACATGGTGAAGGAGGTATTTTCTCACTTCCTCCTGCCTTGATTTATCAATATGAATACAGAGTTTTAAAAGAGACCCTCAGGGATTTTGCTGACAAATTACTCTCACACATTAATAAATAACACAACCCTCATTGGTTCTTTGCATGAATTCTAGCTACGACATGCTGGGCACTGTGTGTCGTGGTTTTCATATGTGATACTCAATGTTTACAAATACCTACAAGGTATTTGAGAGAGCAGGAATCTGAGGTCTGGGGACGCTGCATGATTCGTGCTGGATCACAGAGCCAGACGCAGAGGTGGAGGAAGTGGGATTTGAACCTGGGGCTGTTTCTGGTCCTCAGGCCTGAACCGTGGCTCCGGCCACCTGCTTGGAGAGCTTGCTTCTAAGTCACACAGATGTAACGGGGCTTCTGAGCTTGGGGCTTGTGCCACCCAAAGTGCAGGGACTTTGTGACATACTAAGCAGGACACGATCAGCCGAGTGGCAAAGCCGCTCTTGAGTGTGGGTTTGCATGACACCCCAGGACTCACTCAGCTGCTGTCTCACTTTGCTCCCCCCAACCCCAGAAAGAAGTTCAAAACTCCAAATAATGACAGTCTTGGAGCTCTCTCTACTTCTGAAGATGCAGTGGGGACAAAAGGACAGGACAGCGAGGCTCGGTCAGGATGACAAAGGCAGAGACTGGCCCAGTGACATCGTCAGGCTTTGTGGCACTGCTCCCACGTGGACAAACACAGCTTGAGAAATGCACTAATGTTTGCCAGGTTTGGGGGGAAGGGACCCAGGGGAGGACAGCTACTAGCCCCACTGAATGAGAAAAGTAAGGCTTGCGTGGGAAGGCTTAGAGAGTTGCTTAGGTGCCTGCCGTCAGGCCCATCTGCAAGCTGATGCTGCTTATTTTCCCACAAACAGTTCCAAGCAATATATGCACCTATGGAAAATCGCAAAAGCCATAGGCCTCACTAGCTAATTTCAATGTCTGAATCCAACTGTGTCGATTAAAAACGAGGGTGAGAACACAACACCCCAAAGCATTTCTTATGACCTTGCAGAACGGAGCTTTTTCTCAGCAAATAAATTCCTCTGGCTTCTCCCAGGAGCAGCTTTGGTCCGGCTCAGCAAGGAGCCCGGCACCGGGCTGGGCAGTGGCCCCGGGGGCCCGCACGCAGGGCTTTCTGTCCAGACCATGCCTTCGCTTGCCTCCCTTTCAAGGGGAGCGCTGCCTCCTGTGAACCTGAAGGGCCCTGTGCCTATTTCTCTTCTCATTTCCTTCTCTACAGCCTGCGTGGCTCCCCGCCAGCAGAGTTGAATTATCACCTGGGGAAGGAGATAACATTAGGCAGACCCACCGGGGCTGGTGGGAAGCGCCCTGCAGAGAGACGGATGAAGAAAACGATACTCACTATCTGGATGAGACAATGGAACAGGGGCGGAGGAGCTAGCAGGAGCCACTGAGGAAAGAAGAACGAAGCTGAAACCAAAAGGGAGAAACGAGCATCAAGGTGCACAGACACTGCAGGAAAAAGTGGGGGAGCCAACGCTGGATGTCAGTACCAGGTGTTGAGTTAAAGCTGGGAAGAACACGGTGCACGGAGCAGGGGGCCAGCGGGTCAGCGGGGAGCAGGGCTCTCACTTCAAACCCTACACCTGTGTGCCTGCCCAGCCTGCAGCTCGGGTAAGGGACTGGGCTGGGGACAGCTGCAGAGGCCTCCAGCTGGCCCCACAGGACCTGACGTCTGAGGTGGGGGACCCCTAAAACCTGGAATTTATTTATTAAAAACTGCGTATTTATTCTTGCATGCGCAAACTTCAAAGGATGCAACACACCTATCGAGGCGCTTTTTCCACTGCTCAGGACAGTTTTTGAACGCATCGATTTTGATGTCTTTAAATACTTCTGTCGTGTTTTGGTTTTAGCTTTTCTACATCGGCAAAACAACAAAAAAAAGCCACTTGGGGCAAGACCTGGTGAACAGGAGGGTGGGGATTTGGGGTCAGGCCGTTTTTGGGTCCAAAACTGCTGAACACTCAGCGCGGTGCGGGCAGGTGCGTCGTCAGGCGGCATGTTGTCCATGTCAATCACCCGTCATGAAATGGGCAAACGCGTTGAAAATCTCCAAAAAAAACTTCTCTGAAGCTGAATGCAGGCTCTCAACAACACCTGCTGGTACACGGATGCAGACGGGGTCCTAGCACACTCACCCAGGGGGGGAAGCCTGTACTACAAGGGACCCGCCTCCAGAAGAAAATTCCAGGTTTTTTGCACCCCTCTGCCCCCACACCCCGGCCTTCGTACAGGAGGGAAGGCAATGTGGACCTGAGCTCAGGATGAACAAGTGAAGGTGAAGACGTCGGTTTCCCATATTTAGCACCTCCGTGTGTGTTTGCATGTTTGCATGTGTTTACAATGATGGCACATGCTCGTAGCAAAACCTAGGTACAGCTTGCTACCTAATTTTAAATCCAAGTGAAGCGGAAACGACCGTCCTGTTTATGAACGTTTCTGGGGGGTGAGGTTCACGGTTTTTGGCACCTGGATGATGACACAACCCCTGCTGCCCTCCAAGACAAACCCTACAGAAGGTGATTCTCTGCACACTGCTGTGAGGAGGGAGGGCGATGCAAATAATAGTACTGAGTGTTATTCTCGCTGAACGGCAACTCCAACGACTCCATGCGTGGAAAATGGGTAGAAATGGCGCATCGACGACAAGGTGGAGGGATCTTTAGTTTTCCGTGGGCAAGTATTAAGAAGGTGTCCCAACAACAATCATAGGACGAAGTCCCTTTGAGAGCTATACGAAAATTTGGAAAATCCTCACGGTATCTCACGGCCTGGACGCTCATGGTTTGGTCTTCCTAGACCTTCCAGATGGCACCTCATTAAACCATGAGCACACAATGCCATTGGAAACAGGGCAAGACAGGCTACTAATTCAGGTAAAGGTGTGTCTTTCTCTTTCTCTTTAATTTTTAGTTTTTGACGAGTTGTATGCATAATTGTCCGTATTATTTGGCAAAGGGATGGAGTTTTACGTGCTTTCGCCACCCTATGTCACAATGCATTTAACTTACACTTGCAGTGTGCCATCTAGGGGGGAAAATGTGAAAAGAAAAATCTCAACATGCCTCTTGGCACAGTAGAAGCTCATGCGCACATAATCTTTATACCCTGAAAGAAATGGTTTACTTCCCTTTCTGCTAGAGCAGCAATTAAGAGGGAACACCGAGGCAGCGAAAATCTGAAGGTGTCCAGCTCAGTCATGGGAAAAAGATTCCCAACAAACGGTGACATCATCTGTTTGGGGGCTCAGCAGCTCCAATGGGGGAGCAGCCCCTCCCAAGGCAAATGGACGTCGTCAGCTTTGTACCTACGACTGTCTTAACTGCGTGAAGACTTTCATCCTAAATAGACCCGGAATAGGGACGTATTCCCAGGTTGGAGTTTGACGTGTTTGAGTCACAGCTTCCTTGCTATCCACACACACGCACACGTTTCTGAACTGTACCAAGAACCTGCACATAGGTGAGCCATGCTTTCTAACCTGGCTGCTCGGAAGCAGGAGACCCTGAGGTATTTGCGGCTTTGGGTGGGTTTATCCCTGCCGTGACATATTCATGCCTCTGAATGCAGACAGAGCTGTTAACTGCAGAGGTCGCGGTGAAATGAGCTACAGCGTAGGTCGCGTGTATCCAAAAGATACATTCCTTATTAGTCTGTGATGCAATGGGGGAAAAAAACCCTTAAGAACTGCAAATATAATTAAAACATATGATTTTAAAATTCATTTGTGGTTACAATCTAGAAACTATTAAACAAGTACATGACAATATTTAAGAAAAGAGTTGGTATCTCTCAGATACGCTGTGACCTCCGCAGGGTTAAGGAACTGAGCAAGCAAGCCCATGATTGAGACATCTCAACAAACTCCCTGGCGTGAGCTAATGTGACATGCACCAGCTCTCACCTGCCACCTCCCACACAGGGGTCCGGCAGCAATGACTCCCTGTCTAGCATGCCAGCTCCTGTTGGTTCTGTGCCTTCTCTCCCTGGGGGTGAGGGTGCACCCAGGGCCTAACTGCAGGGTCACGGGATCAGGCTGTGCACCTGCACCCCAGCCTCGCAGGAGCGGGTGTGCTGTCCGTGGGTGAGGTCAGCCCGTGTCAGAAACGCACACGGCTGACCGTGGGCTTGGCACACGCACGCAGCTCTTCTGCTGGAATTGCTGTTGGCTGATTTTGCTGACCGGACCAACATGATACCTCCTAGGCTAGGCCCCCACTTCAGGCACTCAAAGAGGAAGACTATGAGGGTGCAAGGAAAGACCACTGTCACCAGCTTTAGTGAGAATGGGAGGTTCCCACATACTTCCATATGTGGGGCACCTCCTGTCCTGCACAAGTTCTTCAAAAAGACACACTTAGCACTGAGCTCTCCTAACCTAAAGGAAGTGTGCTTTGTAATTCTGTAAACCACAACTTTACTAACTGATTGAGAAAGCTGACTTCCCCTGCCCCCCGTGGCGCCTGCTACCGTACTGTCCACCACCGACTTGGAGTGGAGAGCCGACCCCCCAATTTCCAGGGCTCCTTGGAATCTAGGCTGATTTCCCATTTGCATACTACCACACACCAAACAACATGGTCCAGAGGTCTCTCTCTTTTAAAAACCAAACACTGACTTTTTAAAACAGCGTCTGCTACAGAAATGCTCACCTTCACATGGGCTGAGCTGCCAGTGAATGGAAACCACGGAGAGCTTTGAAGTTCAAGTGTCTCTGACTCTGATTCAGTTCTCGAACCCCAGTTACTGGATGTAAACTCAGAGGTGGCCTCATCACAGGGTCCCTCTCGGGAATATCACTAAGGCCGCGCTCAGGTGTGTCACTCAGCCCGCACTCAGGTGTGTCACTAAGCCTGCGCTCAGGTGTGTCACTAAGCCCGCACTCAGGTGCGTCACTCAGCCCGCACTCAGGTGTGTCACTAAGCCCGTGCTCAGGTGTGTCACTAAGCCCACGCTCAGGTGCGTCACTGAGCCCGCACTCAGGTGCGTCACTGAGCCCGTGCTCAGGTGTGTCACTAAGCCCGTGCTCCGGTGTGTCACTAAGCCCACGCTCAGGTGCGTCACTGAGCCCGCACTCAGGTACGGATAACTTCTAGACAGGCAGAAACAGGGAGACTGAGGCTAGAGAACACGCCTGGGAATCCGGGAGGAAGGTGCTCTCCCGCCCAGGGCTGCGTTCACTCCAGAAGAGCTGCCAGCCCCACCTGGCGACACCCTTCCCCTCCCCCCCCCCCCCCCCCCCCCCCCCCCCCCCCCCCCCCCCCCCCCCCCCCCCCGCTCCCGTTTTGAGGCCTTCCAGAACTGGTTCGTTCAGGAGCCAGCTCTGCTGAGACAGCGGCTTTCCGACTTGCTCAAAAATCTCCCACCGCCTGCAGGAGCTCCCCCGTGTGTCGCCGCCGCGGTCCTGAATGCATTGTCACCAGCTGCCGGACCCCTGGGGTGGGAGGTGGCAGGTAGAAGAGGGGCTTCCCCGTGGGCCTTCAGGGGCCGGCCAGAGTCTTAGGAAGAGTGCGGCTTTCTGAACACCTTTCCTTCCGAGTCTCTGGGCAACCTCTCTCCCTGCTCTGAGCCTGGCGGAGGAGGAAGTGAAGCTTGGGGCCATCGGAGCGACCCGAGTTCCGCTCCGGGTCAGCGGGCCGGCTTGCTGCCCCCCTTGCTCCCTGTGCCCACTAGGTACAGCTTATCGGATGAGGAGGTCCTCCCGGGGACAATCACCCCTCTCTCTACACGCTGGGCAGGAGAGGTACAAAGCAGCTGGCGAGGTTTCCCAAACATGAAAAACAGCACGTTGCAAGTGCTGAGATCAGGGTTGGCTGGGGCGGGGGTTTAGCTCCCCAGCGGCTGCCTGCACCACGTCCCCGTCGCTTAGAATGAAGCTTCATGCTACGCTTGACGATTGCAGCTGCTGCCTTCACCCCCACCGCCCGGCCCCCCACCAGGCCTCCAGTGCCCTCTGGCTACCACCTTGATGGACTAAATGGCAGGCACAGTGAGTGCAACTCTTTTATCGCCTAAGAGCCAGCACGCCAGTCCCCCCAGCCTCTTCTCCCCATGAAGGGGGTTTGCAGAGCGCCCTGGTGAGCACGCGGTCCCTGTTCTGGCGTCCTGGCTCCCGCTGACGTGGTGCTGCAGTGTGCCACTAAGAGACCGTCTGCAGACTCCCACCACACTTGGCACAGCAAATAGCATAGCTGTCACAGGGTAACTGTCACACACAGGAATTAATACATAGCACAAATCCAGAAGACACAGAAGTTGCATGCTCTACAACAGGACGGGTGTTAGCCTCTTGGCGTGACCTACGGACACGAACGAGACCAGACCAGGGTCAGTGTGGTTAGGGCCCAGACAGCGTCATCTACTTCCGCCTCCAGAGGACGAGGAAGGGCCCGGAACGACATGAAGAACGAGGGCTAGCCGATGTTAATGCTCTAGAAACAGGGCATGAGGGCTGAGGAGGCACTTACGTGGGAGAGGGCTAGCTGCATTTCCTAGGGATGGAGCACAGACGAGAAGGACAGACAAGAGACAGACCCGAGAAAAAAAAGAAGAGGTGAAGGAAGTGAGTCGGAGCCGCGGACCCCGGGCGCTGGAAGTGCCAATGATCCAGTTGCTTCCCATCCGGAAAGAAGGAGGCTAACACGGGCTCTCTCCTTCTCGGGGGAGGGCAAGGGGGCAACCTCGCAGGCCCCTGGCTTCAAAGAGAAGGAGGCAAAGAATCCCCCCACGGGAACCCCTTCCTGCCAGGGAGCCGTGGGACCCCTCAGGGAGCCTGGTGCTACCGCCTCGCCTCCAGCGGGGTGGACTCGGGATCCTCCCAGGGCGTTTGCTCACTTCCGCGGACGGTCATTTCTAGAGCAGGGCTCGCCCGGAGCCTGGCTATTTGTGGGAAGGGACGGGCAAAGCGTGGCTGGCATAGGTCATGAGGAAAGAGGGAGGGACACAGGAAAGCAGCACCGCAGCCCTGAATGGAATTGGGAAGAAGCCACGTTTCCAAGAGGCGGTGTGGGCGGGGGACCCCGAGGTGTGCTCCTGGTGCAGAGGGGAGGAGGGCAAGGAAGGTCAGAGGCCCGGGCATCCTCGTCCCTTTCATTGGGGTGTCGCCTGTGCACCTGCATCCGACAGCAGCCTCTGCTTTGCTGTGACTTCCTACCTCTGCTGCGTCAAAAGTCCCAAGACTCATTAGGCTGTCATGGCCTTTACCCTCCGCCTCCAAGTAACGAGGTGCTGAGGGCCTTTGTGACCTGCGTCGAAAAGCAAATCTCTGATCCCCTCCCCAGCCCCTTCATCAACGTGTCGGTGGGTTTCCTCCCTGGCTGATACTCAAATGAGCTGGACCAGCTATTAATAGTGTCACCGAGCCCTTCGAGGAGAGGATAAAGGGGTTGGGTTATGAGCCGTCAGTGAGGGCCAGAGAATAGGAGGTGGGACCACCTTGAGCAGAGGCATCTGAAAGAAAGAGCTGTCATCTGAACCGTGGCGGGGCCAGCTGCGGGTCCCCCGGCGCCCCCAGGCGCAGAGGGCGGGCGGGGAGAGGAGGCAGGGCCGTGGGCTTTACTTACGGACTGGCTGCGTCTTGAACTCGGAGGCCGCGCTGATCTCGCCCAGACCCTTGCCGTTGAGCGCGGCCAGGCGTACCGCGTACGTCGTCTCCGGCTTCAGGCCCACGATGGTGACGATGCCCTCCATGCTGGCTGTTGTGAGAACATGGGCAGCATCACAAAGCACGAAGAGCCCATGGGGTGGGGGGAGGAGGGCAAGAGCACGGCGCGGTCTCCGCCGCGTAAACACGGAACGATCTTTGGCTGCGGCAGCCGCACCCCTGGACGTGCGCGCAGAACGGAGACGAGGGACTGCAGCCGCTCGTCGTTCACAGCGGCCAGAAGGCGGGCACAGCCCACCCGCCCGGGGACGGACGGCTGGGTAACACGTATTCGCACGCAATGGGGCCGTCATTACTCAGCTTTGCAAGGAAACGACATTCGGACGCGTGCTACGAAATAGGTGAAACTGGAGGACTTCATGCCAAGCGGAATCAACAAGACACAGAAGGACAAACACCGTCTTATTCCACTTGCACGAAGCGCCTAGAATAGTCAACTGTCACTACAGAGACAGGAAGGGGCAGCCTGGGTCAGGGGCAGGAGGGGACGGAGAGTTATTGTTTACCGGGCACTGAGTTTGGGGGGCATGGTGGCACAGCAGTGTGACCGTGCTTAATGCCACTGAACCGTCCACGTAAAATGGTTAAAGTGGTATATTTTACGTTATGCGCGAGGGCCATCCGGAAAACGTCCAGCCATAAATGCCTCTATTTTTCAGATTACCTGGCTGGACACTTTCCGGACGGCCCTCGGGTATGTTACCACGACAAAAACGTAGCTAGAGGAGATGTCACGACGGACAGATTTTATTCACAACAGGGCCTCGACCCCACAAGGTGGGCGGGAGGTCTCAGAGGGGCGTTAGGAAGGTAAAGTGATTGTTCTCTTTTAGTTCTAGTCCTGATGACACAGAAATTCCCCCCCTCCCTGGAACCCCCTTGCCCCTCCCCAAAGCTGAAGGAGAGATGGAAGCTTCTGGAGGAACGAGATCTCAGGAAAGCTGGGTTAGAAGGTGCCCCGGAGTGGCGGTGACGCCGTGTCCCAGCCACGCCTGATGCCCCCTCGTCACCGTGTACCGGGCCAGGATGGACAATTTCTACTGCCATGGAGTTACTCCAGTGTAACCCCAAAGGAAGGGCTGGACCTAATACACTCAGTCCTTGGGGGAAGACGGTCAGGGCTCAGAAGCTTCCAATTGTAGTCATCTTAGGGGCACTTTCACATTTTTTAGTTGGAAATGCGATCGTGGGATTGATTTCAGAGCCGCTCTTGTCTTGCTGGCTCTGCTTATGTGGTTAATACCGTAATTACATGACAGTCCCCGAACACACACAAGCCGGACTGGCTGGGTGGTGACCAAGAACCCGCAGCACCTGGGACCCACATATGCAGGCAGAGTGGGGTGCACTGGACTCATGTGGTCACACTCAGCACCTCAGCGGGCCTTCGGCTGGGGAGGGGGCCGAGGTGGCCCCTTCATCCCTGTGGGATCATGGGAACCAGGTTCTGAAGTCCCAGGGGCCAGGTGGCTGACGCCCCTGCCTGAGATGTGACTGTGCCCTAGTTCTGGGGCAGCAGCCACAGTGCTGTCGCACAGGAAGAGGAGCGGGATGGCGGGCGGTGGCGACCGGCCTCCCCCAGCAGGTGAGAGGGGCATGCTACCCCACCCTGTGGGCAGTCAGTGTGCCAGGATCCGGTGGACGCAGCCGGTGAGTGTGCACGCGACGTGGTGACTCGTCAGCCGCCGCTCACCTTCCTTGGCATCGTACCACTTGGAGTGCCACACCTCCTCGCCCAGGGCTCGCCACTCGGCCTTGTACTTGAGGATGGGCACGCCGCCGGTGGCCTCTGGTTCGTCGAACTGCACCTGCGCTGTGCTGGAGTACGGCTCCACCTGGTCGATGGATGGTGAGGACGGGGTGTCTGCGGAGAGGGCACATACGGAGCCCCAGGTGAGCGGGACGGCGTCCACGACACGACTCACGCTCACGAGGCACATCTCTCTCCTTTCTGCTCACTCTCGGAAACTCGTCACCTGCACCCTGTCCTCTCAGCCAACCTCCCCATATGACTCTCTTGCCCGGGTCCCAAGCCTCTATCCGTCTGCCCCCCGACCCTCCAGGTTCGCTGGCCCGGCCTTCTCTCATCCTGACGTCACCAAAGGGCACGTGACGCCGGCGAAGGTCTGAAGCGTGGCGTAGCCGTAAGACGCACTCACCTGCTTGGACAAGGATGAATTCCAGAGACTCCTGTCCAATGCGGTTCACAGCAGTGCAGTTGTAGTTTCCGAAGTCGTTTTCGGAGTCCGGGGTCACCTTTAGAAAGAAGGAGCTCTTGGGTTACATGTCCCGCGGGATGGCCACAGCCGGAGAGCCTTACTCACCGGATGGAATTAGTAAAGAACAGAACCAGTAAAGCAGGAACCATTAGCTCCAGTCCAGACTTAAACCAGAGAGAACAGAGAAGGGGCTCCTGGGAGAGGCCGGCTGTGCCGCCCAGGCCCTGACCTTGCCCAGAAAGGGGCTGGCCTGACACCCAGCTGCGCCTCCGGCCACTGGCTCCTGGCTCAGGACGGGCCTGAGCAGTGAGGGGGACTTGAGCGGCTCAGAGGTGCCCACCCGCCATCAAACTGCGCCCTTCCCGCCCTGCCCTCTGCCCGCGCCCACGCACCTCCAGGTAGCTGGCGGAGGGGGTGCTGTAGATCTTGATGTTGCTGTAGTTGGAGCTGGGCAGCAGCTGCCCGTCTCGGAACCACGAGATCGTGGCACTGGGGTAGGCAAACACCTCGCAGGTGATGTTCACCTGGTTCCCCTCCCAGGTGTACACAGCCACGGGGCCCTGCAGCTTGGGGGCATCTGGAACGAACAGCAACAACTGTCAGGAGGACTGCCATGACCGTGGAGCACAGGGTATCGCAGAGGTCGGGCCGTGTGGGCCGACCCGGGAGCGTGTGGTAAGGCCGAGGGCATGCCAGCTTGTAAGAAGCCTGGGGACCGTGTGTGGGAGGGGGGTGAGCTGGGGACACGGCTCTGCAGTGGCCCAGGACCAACTGCCTCAGAGAGGCTGCTTCAGCTACAGCGCCGGTCCTGGCGGTGATGTCCCCCGTCCCTTCCGACCCCGCGCGTCCCCGCCCCCCACGGTGTCTTTGCAGTCACTCCTCACATTGCACTTCGAGGTACATGGACTGGGAGTCCTGGCCGATGGCGTTGCTGGCGGTGCAGACGTACTCCCCCGCGTCGGTGTACTGGATGCTCTTCAAGGTCAGGGAGGACACTCGGGCGTGGCTGCGCACCACCATGTGCCCATCCAGAGTCTGACGGGAGGGAACGCACAGCGTCAGAGCCCGAGAGGGGGCAGGGACCAGGAGACCAGGCCATCGCTGGCCTGTGACCAGTCTCACATTCTCTCTGCTCTCTCCGCCTATGTCTACGTCTCACCTGAGATCCCAGCTAGAGGGGAGGCTGCAGAGAGCACCCTAGAAACTTGGGTGCATCCACAACAGAACATGGGATGCAGCTGGTGACAAGCAGCCCAGCCTCTGTGCCAATATTGGTTTGGGACAAGGACAACCAGGGTCCCCCAAGAGGTATGTGCTCGGCATGTCTAAAACGGAAGCAGAAACCCTGCCCAGCAGGTAGTCCAGCAGGAACAGCCTGAGATCCTGGGAAACCTCACTCCTACCCTGTCCTCCTCGCCGTCCGCCTGTCTGCCAGGCCCATGGCGTGTGCCCACAAAACGGGACACCAGAATGTGCCACAGTCTGAGACGTCATGTAAGCAACCGAGATTTACGCAGATGCCTTGCTTTCCTGGACGCTTAAGAGTAAACTAATTTCATTAAAAAAAAAAAAAAAAAGCCCAGTAATTCAGCTCAGGAGCTGCCGAGCTGGAAGTGAGGGTACCTGGGTCCCCTCTCCGGGGACACTGGTACAGAGGGTCCCAGGCAGATCTGGCGTCCTTGACACCACTGTCACCGCATTTTCTAGCCCTTGACACTCTGACTTTCTGAGTCTCTTGAATTACAGTGACCGGTCAAAAACGCAGTAAGCATATGACCCCCAGGCAAGGGGTGTGGGAATGTTTCCAAGTATCCCCCACCCCCTGCCCCTGGCCCCTGGACACTTTAAGTGAAATGGCTGCTGGCCTAGGAGAAGTGTGGCCCATGGCTCAAGTTCAGAGCCTCAAGAGAGCTGGTCATCTGAAGGTGTTTGCTGCTCAGAGGCTGGGTCGCACTCTTGTCTCCAGCGTGGGACACTCTGTAGGGATAGACAGGTGCGTGGTCTGCCTGGGGCATCTGTCACCTGATGGGCGTGGGCCTTCGAAGGGTGAAAGGATTCCTGACTTCAGATCCTTCTGATACGCCGGTATGGAAGCCCCAAACCCAGAAATGCAAGGTCACTGGGCAGCCAGCCCACGGCTTTGTGGGCACCTCGGCAGATCTGTCACAAGCAGTCCCCGTGCCATCACTGATAGATCTAACCTACTGCAGCCACTGAAGCCCCATCACATTTCACCGCTAGAACACAACTAGCAAGGGGACAGAAGAGCCACACTGTCACTGCCTCCTGTTGCACACACCACCCGTCTCCGAGAGGAAGCCCGATGCCTGTGGCGGTCAGCTCAACTTGACCTGTACATCTGGGGGGCTGGCTGGCCGGGAAGCTGCACCCCAGGAGACACCCACGAAGATGAGAGAAGGCAGCAGACAGGTGTGGGGCACTCAGGTACAAAGGCGCGTCCCCAAGTTTGTGGAAGATACTGGATCCTGGGACCCGTGTTCTAGTGGGCGGGCAGACATCCCAGCGGCAGTTTTCATGTGCCACATGCAATGTCTCTACCCGTCCGTCTTCACTAGCGGCTTGGAGAGCGGGAAGCCACCCCTACAGGTGTCCCCACGGGGCTGACCTGGCCTGCTTGTCACGCCCACACGTCCAAAGACAGGGGGATGAAGGCAGAGGTTCAAGGTCCACGCCGGCCTTTCTGGTTGCCAACAGTGATGCCAGCCAGCAACTGAACTACGACTCTATGTCACACCCACAGGGCATGTCGCACAGATGTGTCCTGGGGCCACCACAGGCAAACATGGGAAACTGACCAGAATCTTTGGGAAGCCAAGAGAACATCTGCACAAGGAAGAAATACTGCAGCAGGAGGTGCCAGGCCAGTCACACAGGTAAGGGTGGGGCGTTAACAAGTAACAAGGCGAGGCGTGAGCAGTCTTGACTCAGAATAATCTAGAAAATGGTGGGAGAGCAGCTCAGGAAACGGCTGTACTGACAGCCATATCCACCCCCACCCACTCCTTTCTCTCTGGTGGAAATTTTTCTCCTTTAACGACGTCAGCAGACCGGTAGCTGGCCAGAGACCCCCTACTGACAGGGCTGGTGACGGGGTCATGTGCTCGAGGCCCAGTCCTCCCTCCGAGGGGACACAGACAGAGAGGCCACTGCGACAGGACTATTCATTTCTGCTTCAGAAACGGCTCACTCTGGGAGAGCCACGAAGAAGCCACCCAGACCCAAAGCCGTGCCGGTCACTCAGGCTCCGGAGGAGGAAGCAGACGAACTCTGGGCAGGAGCGAAGGCAGCGTGCTGGCCGGGAGACCCCGTTTTGCAAACGCGCATGAGGGGCCGTCACGGTTACTCCGCCCAGCGACCCGCGTCGGCTCCCTTCCTCCCGGCGAGAGGGCTAAGGCCGTCGGAGCTCCCCGGGGCAGACGGTTTTCATCTCTGAACGAGACAGCAAAGGCGGGAATGGAACTTCTGAGCCCCGGGGTGGGGGTGGGGTGGCACTCATTGGAAAGTCAATGATGTCCAGAGTGAGGGACTGGAGATAAGGAAACCTCTGGAAGACCAGTGAGGTGTCCGCTTTCCTGGGTCTCAGCCTATTATTACACGTCCACTTGCGAGCACCGTTGTCTTAACATCTGCTTGACGCTCCTGATCAGTCTCGGCCCCTCCTCTCGCCAGGTGAAACCAGAAGGTCGGGGTTAGGTGTGCGAGGCCAAGCAGCACGAGACCCGCAGCTGCTCAGGAGTGGCTGATAACTAACCCCGCCCCTTCCCCAAGCCCAGTGGTCCGTGACTTTGGGACAATAAAGCACCCAGGCTGTGACAGCACTGAGAGTCCCGTGCCGTCGGAAGGGGGCACTGCCGCAAGGGGGTGCACTGAACCATACGCCCCCGTGACCTGAAGGAAGGTCTGATAATGAACTAGCCTGGAGGCTGGCAGTGTGTCCCTGTGTAGACACTCGTACCAGTGCCTGGGGACAGGCACTTGACTTTTAATATTAAACAGCATTAAATATGTAGAGCCGTGACCTGAACACGAGCTATGTGTTCTGAATACCATTTCTGAAAGAGGATACAGCTACCTAATTATGAGGCAGCCTATGGAACTGGTTGCTATTTTCTACATTTGTAGCATGACATTATCAAAATTCTATCTGGAGAAGAAACAAAAGCTATTTTTTTAAAAGAACCTATTTATAGATTATATCCTAAAGTAGAGTGGCTTTTACTTCACTACCTGTCAGTTAATCCCACAGATGAGGTAAGAAACTGATAGGCACGAGCATGACTAGGATCTGGGGGGGGGGGGTAACAATCAAAATCTAAAGATGAACTTCAGTTTTCAAACTCAGTCCCACATTGCCCAAACTGGAGCAGGTAGTCAGAGAAAATGTCAAGGGCTACATGCTACCACAAAACCAGTTGTGCCCAGTCCTTCTGATCTCACACGATGAATGCTCTACGAAGTGATACAGACATGTTTACCAATTTGGGAAAACCAGGGAGAAATGTCATTCGCATTGCTCCGAGATGAAATGGGACCAATCCTTTTAAAATAAGTGAGCATCAAGATGGGTTGAGCTGGAAAGGAAAAGACTGGGTCGGTTTTTAGATCGCTGACACTGTGACTTCATGACCCAAAGCCACACCAACCCAGTGAGTCAAAAAACGTCACCGTTTTGAAACGCCTGGCCTGGGAATCAGGCGATTTATTTCTCTTAAGTATCATCGCCCGGATGTGATTTTACCATCCTCGGCAGGAGAATCGGGTCCCGGTTCAGCAACTAAGAAGGATTCGGTCAGCCACTCCCAACCCAGCTTGCTTGCTCATCCTGGAATGACACTAAAGCTAAGTGACATCTACCACTATTGACCTATTCTGTCATCTAACTAATTTACTAATTAGTTGAGCATGTCTGGTTATGAGACTGCAATGGTGAGTTAAACTGCAATGCTTTCAACACTAAAGGCTGGCTAGCGGTCAGGTAAGCTATACCTCTTGCTTCTCTGGTCGAGTCCACGAAGCCTGGAGAGAACAAGATATAAAACACAACAAGAAAGCAGTAAAATTTTACAACATGTTGCTTTAGAAAATTGATGTATCACTGTATTCGTGCACATGCGGCTTCTGGTGAGTTCAGAACGTTTCCGAGGCCCACTTTCCACGGTGTGTTTATTACCCAATTTAACGTGGGCCTTAGCTTGTGAGCAGCTCCCCTCCCCCCACCCCCTTAGGCAATTAAGATGGTGTAATTCCAAGGGAAACACTTTCCTAATCTTCGGGAGACATTTATACGGTCACCAGCAGACATACTGGACTGCTCCTATTCCAAAGTGTCTTGACTATTACTCGGAGTACTTGGGGACACTCCTAGCTCTAACCACATAATCTAGAGAGACTCATTTTCCTCCTTTGGATTTGATTAGACGGCTTATCACAAATACGCTAATGCCATTCTGTGCTCATGCATCTTGTAACTCTTGGCATGCACACTATTAACAATAAAAATTTTCATTTAAAAAAAGGAAAGGAAGTGAGAAAGGAGCAGAGAGGCCCAGGAGAGGTATGAAGTCAGAGGCTTGGACGATGCTGAACTCTGAGTACCGTGCCAGGGCTCCCGCCCGTTCCGACAGGCAGCGGAGCGCCCACGGCGTGCACCACCTTGACCGAGCCTGGCATTCACAGACACAGGGAGCCAACTCGGGGACACAGAGAGAGGTGGGGTGCTCTCTTACCCGCGTCTAGGTTTGTTTACTCATCGAGCCCTTGGGAATCTACTTGGCTTACGGTTTTTCTGTTTTCATCCTGGGAGCCAAAAGCTCCACTGTTGTTTCTAGGAGATGTCGGGACTGCCTGATTGTCCCTGATGTTCAGATGGAGAAAAGGACAGGAAAGACCCCAGAGACACAGCGATGCAATCTAGAAAATGCACATGAGCCAGCAAACACATCATAAGAGTCCACAAAATGCAAGGAGCTCTTGGTGAGATATGAGGACGGAAATGCTGAATTATGTCACGCGATGTTGGTGGGAGAGAGTGAGACCAGAGGAACATGCACAGACCAGAGTCACGGTGGGCCAGCATGTCAGATGCGGCTGCCAATTGCACAGCGCTTGGAAGCTTGCCTGTCACATGCCAGGGCTGCAGGAACCAAGCATTTTTGCAGGGGCTCTGTCACAGGGAGTTGTTTTTCAGAGCGGATTCTCCTCGGGTCCCTCCCGAATCCCTACGGCGTTGTGGCTTTTAGAATAAGTAGGCGCTAGTAACACAGCGTTTCTGGTAGCCTGACCTCCCACCTGTACCGGTGGAGTGACGGGACGTGCCTTGCTCCTGATAGTGTGCTCAAGGTGTGTGGCCTACTCTAAGACAAGCTGATATGCAAATACACGCACATAAAATAAATCAGGAGATGATTAGTACTAGCTCCAGGTTCCTTTCATAGTCACGTGTTTTATTACCTTACTGGGCTGTGTGTGTCACCCCTCTTTCTTCCTTAAGGCTCCACGTGCCTTTCTTTACCAGTCATTTCACACGTGCATTCAAATAAGCACACGGTGCATTTGCTCTGCCAGGGACAGAGGATGCAGATCGTCACCTAGGGTCTCACTCACATGCAAGTGGCACCTGGGGCTGAGCGCCACGTACTCCAATACCACAACACTTAAAAGGAGTTTGGGCAGCAAGAGTAATGCAGTGACCTCCATGCACGCTGGTCAAACTGACCCATTGTGATGTTCAAACAGGTTTTGTTTTTTTGTCAACATGAGAGTGACCACTAAGAAATGAACTTTCAGACAGATGATCTACCCTAACGGTCTTGATGACCCAAACTTAGCCTAGTTGTTATCCAACCAGCTACGTGTAGCAGATTGATAATAATTAATCTCCAGTGTGTGACTGGACTAAACCTAGAGACACAGTCAAAGACAGGGTGTGACAGGCAGGCTCACTAAACTAGTTTTCACTTGGTTTTTTTTTAATGAAGAAAAACAACAGGTTTTTGTTAGAAAGTCACTAACTATGTGGGTGGGGAGCCCTTTCCCTATCTTGTCTTACGAAGGTAATCCTTGACTCAACTAAGTAAGCAGTGAAGTAAAGGACCATACTGCTTTACTTGGCTTATATTGTAAGGGACTTGACCGGCGGAACCACTGAGCCTTCCACGGAGGTCATTAAAATCATGAGAGGGCACCAGGGTATTAGGTATTCCACCTGCTGAGCCAGTGACTCAAAGGGAAGCCCTGGGGGCATTACAGGGGCTCTGAACTTGACCCTGTCCCCGTCAACAGTTTTCCCAGAGACCTGGACAAAGATGTTTCAAGTAAGTGTTCATATAAGGTTGGAAACAATAGCTGACACAAGTGCTAAAAGACAGTTACAGGGGGGAAACCACTGAATTGCATGCTGTTAAGACTTTGGCTTAGGCTGGGGTCCCCACTGACTGCTACACCTCATTACATTTAATAAAAAATTAAAATAGGGGGGCAGAGGTGGGTTGAAATTCCCTGGACCCACAGACCTCGACTGGCCAGTTCCCATGAAAGCTGTTCTTGACTATTGGAAAGATGGACTCAAATGGGTGTGCTCAGGCCAGGGAGCATTTGCATTACGCACGTGGAGGTTTTGGTAATCACATGATCAGAGGTGGCTACTGGCATTTAGGGGGATGCGGACTCGGGTGCTAAATATCTTGCCATGCCTAAGACAATCCCAGTGGAAGAAGAGTTTCCCCAAATTGTCATAGTGACCCCAGTGAGAAACACTGAGCTGCAACCAACAAAACACAGTGTTTTTAAACAGAAATAAATACAAAATTCTGCATGATTGGATAAGCAATCAGTTGCTTAAGAACAGGAGAGCGGGTATGTGACTTAAATGCAGTAAAAAAGACCTGAACATTTCAGCTGAGCACAAGCTCGATTCGAGGCGGCAGGATGAGGGAACTGCTAAAGGCTAATGCAACGTTAGCTGCACTGCAGCATCCAGATCAAGGGAGCAGGAACCTTCCGGAAGTCGGCAGCGGTGACACACCAGGCACCGCTGCATTTTAAGGGAGAGCTTGTGACCTGAAGCTACCTAGCACAGGACGACTGGTAAGGCCAAGGGTGTGTTGAAGGGCAGAAGGACAGACTGGCTAAAGGAAAGCCACACAGCTACCTGCACGGCGCTCCCAGAGAGCCTGAGTGGCAGAGGCAGGAAGGCTGAGAAGTGGGCGGGGCAAGCAAGCAGACCTTCCTGGTCATCGGCGTGGGCCAGCTGCCCTGCAGGGGACTGACACTGTCACCTGTCAGGTAGGGGCTGAGGGACTCTCTGGCAGATATGCTAGAAAGGGGTGGCAGATAAGACTAGATCACCTGAAAAGGTGCCTTCCTTCCACCCTCCTATGATCCTGGCATTTTGTGGGACCGAATTCCCAGCAGTCTTCTTTCCCTTGACAGTTAGATGCAATGGTCTATTCTTATCTGTTTGGCATTTCATCCTGATTTTAAAAAGAACATTGTTTTCTTCGCTCCTAAAATTCAGGGACTCTAATCATCTTGATATCTAATTTATATCATGTGACTTCAGTTGGAGGAACACATGAAGAACAGCTGCCAAAGTAAAAGGGAATTTGTATCTGGAGTCCCACCCACCCTGGAAGAGGCCACCTGTGTTTCCCTAATTATTAGCTATCCGTGGTACTGAAGGGACACCATGCCTCTTCGATGTCAACTATAATTAATAGAAACAGCAACTTTTGTGTACAGGGTTTCCCTTAGGCAGATATGTTAACCTGGTGTCGCATCACCGGCTGACTTGGAGGACTTGTTCTAGCATTGATTTGCTCAGGTTTCAGGAATGTCACTTCAAGTCAACCGGAAGGCAGTCCACAGTCAACGAAACCACAATACAATCGATGTGGTGGAGCTTCAGTAATTATCTCAGATGGAGACAAATGATCTATACCGATAACTGAATTACACAAAGCCTACTTTGGCTTGAGACGGTGTCTTTGGGACACCTTCAGTCTCAATATTTGCTAAGTGTGAGTCTATATTAGTGCCTGGTTATTTGTCCTCATTCTGTAAAAATGAATTCACAGACACAAAGCCAGAAGTGCCAAGCTATTAGAGGACCTGAGGTAGGCACAAATCTTAATAACCTTTCTGGTCTAGCTTGCCTGCCGAGCTATTCGTAGAAAAGACGAAGAATTTAAGAGCATCGTTCATCTGCGATAGATATTATTTCTGTCCTTCACTGTAGGTCAAAGATACATACTGGGCCATTCTGGATAAATCTACTCTCAAGACTGATGTAGCAATATCTGCTAAGCAGCGGTCCTGTGGTTTGAGCCCTGAAATGTACATTCAATCCATGTAACACACATGATGGGAGCCGAGATCTGAGCTGAGAGTTTAATTCCAATGTTGATAAAGAAAGTGTCCAAGGAAACAGCACATTTCTCCATCCAGTCGGTTTTCACAACATCGAACAGCATATGTGCGTTTCAAAAATACTTAGCAGTTCCTCTGTTGAGTTTTTGTTAAGTTGAATTCAACTCTGGAGGTAAAACTTGCAAAAAAAAAATAATAATGGGTTTGGGGAACAGCAATTTCTATTCCTTTTGATTCAGTTTTGTTTGCTGTCAGTGGGACAGAAATCAGTTCCTCAAATGCACATCCTGAATCTGGCTCTGCTATCTTACACACCATTTCATTTTGGCTTTATTTTGAGTGTGCCGTCTGTAGGGATTTCCTACAGGCGGGCAGAAGACCGAAGATCTATCATTTCTGACATTCTGGTCAATGAGCAATCCATTATCGACATTCTTTAAAGCTAAGCCCATTACTTCTGAAGAGGTGACAAAGCTTTGGCCAACTAAAATGGAGCCTAGGACTCCAGGCAGCCCAAGAGGAGACTGGCGACGTCCCCGTAGAGGGTTCAAGTTGCTTTAAAACCAAGCTTCCTCCTCCTGCTTTCGGCCCACTCAATAGTAAAGGGCTACATAATGTGGGGTCACCTCAATGTTTACATGTTGTCAATCATGAAGATAGCTTTCTGGTGACCTCTAAGCTCACACGCTTTAAAGCTAAACCCTCCCAGTCATTTACATTTGTCAGGAAGGTGGCCACATGGTCCTCATTTGCTTGGTGAATGTACCTGTGGAGCCCAGTGTCATCATGATGATGATGTAGAAACTGCTAATTATTTTTGCCTTTAGATCAAAATGATATACACATGGGACCAAGAATACAGGCAGACACAAAGGCAACCAAGCTTTTGGCATAGAGTGCAGGTGTAGCATGAGGATCTGAAGCATAAGGAAAAGCACTGATAGGTTCATTCTGATCCGTAGGGTTTCTGGGACACATTTCCCTGGGTGCACTGGGAGCACCAGAACCTCAGCTGTGCCTGTTCCTTTGAGAATCCCCATCCTCCTCCTCCCCAGGACGGCTAACTTGACCACACCTGCTAACATCACAGCCCTGCAAACCTGTGCAAGAAGCTGTGCCCCTCCCAGTGCAGGCTGCGGGCCGGAGGCCACAGGACGTGGTTGGGGTCGCTGGTGACCACATCCCTCCTCTGGCTCAGCCGCCATGGGGCAGATTCGTGACGCTTCGAGCGGGCACCCCAGGGCCCTGAAACGCTTGGGCGACGTCATACCTTTTCTTCGCTGCTGATGTTTCGGGTGGAAGTCCTCCAGGTGATGGAGGGAATGGGGTCTCCTGAGGCTTCGCAGGTCAGCGTGACTTGTTCTTCCAGCTCCATGGCGGTCTGGTTCTCTACATAAGTGATTTTGGGTTTTGCTGAAAAGACAAGACATTCCTGTAAGTTTATCTGACTATTATTATTATTGTAGCTTTCCAGGTATAAACGGTAAAACACACCCTACTTACTAAGTGTAAGGCCATTTTCGAGGGGTTGTATGAGGTAAAGAGCTGAACCCCCAAGGAGGCTACTATGAAGCAGGCACATGACAGCGCCCAAGGGGTAGTAATAAAACCAACATCCTGTATGTTAAGAGCGCTAAGGTCAATGAGCTCAGGAGGCATGGGCAGAGGGACAGCGATCCCCTGGTTGGGGTGGGGGGGTCCTCATGAGGACACAGCTTTGGGGCTGGGCCACGAGATTTTCAGAAGGAGAAACGTCAAGGTGGAGAGGGTCATGCTGAGTGCAGAAAACTGCTGGAATGAAAAAGGCAAAGAAGCAAGAATGTGTGAGGAGAGGGTTGGGAAGAGAGGGTTGGTGTTGGACTCAGGCACAGGAAGTCCTGACGCCCCACTAAAGCTCCTGATTGAATCTTACCCCGTGGTGGGTGGAAGCCCACTCACAGTGTTCGATCAGAGGACTGAAATGATCGTTTGTATCACAAGAAGGTAAATCTAGAAAAAGATTCAAGACGACGTAGCAGGGAGAAAACCTGGAGGTGGGAAAACCAACATGGACGCTCTGACGTGACGTAATACAGTCCTGAACGAGGTCGTCGCTGTCGCTGGGTGGGGGGTGGGAGGGCAGGAAGGACAGCTTCAAGAGAGATGCTAAAGGAAGTTGTCGTGGGAAGTGGCAGGTGAGTGGAGGGCCAGGAGGCATGGCAGGAAACGAGAGAAGGAATGAGCAGGAGCCAAATGACTCTGAGATTCTTAATGACTAGAAACGTTGTCTGAGCATTAACGCAAGTGAGAAACGTCGCGAGGAACCCATTGGGGTCGTGGTGTCGGCTGGGGATGGGAAGGAGATGGGTTGAGATGAGTTCATTTTCCAAATGTTTTGGGTAATGCAAGAAAACACAAGCACGCAAAGCTGAGTTAAATGCCAAAACATTAGAGACAATTGAATTTTCCCAATTTAAAACAATTATACTCTGAAATTGCTGAACTTTCCATAGGAGAGAAAAGATAACTCTGCACAAATGTAACTTATTTCACTAACAGAGAGAGACAAAGAAGGCCAGGCTAGAGAAACAAACGAAAAATAAGTACATCAGAAGTCTGGATACTTTTTGAAAGACCTGCATTTCCTTCATAAAAAAGGGGGCGCTACTTCTGGCGGACCCTGCCATTTGTTAGACGAGGGAATAAATTAACCATCGCAGCTTTCTCTATAATATGGAAAAACTTACAATCAGAACGACTGGGGAAAAACCAGTCAGAATGAGGGAAACGACTGTCAAAACTATTTCCTGAGAGGATGAGCATTCGCTCTCAAGTTCACGCAGTTACTTTGAACCAAAGTGGTAACCTGTTTCCGAACCCAGTGGTCGTTAATGAACAAGCAGGAGTCGCCGTGACTTGCAAGTCCCACCACACGCACACACTTGGTGGCCAAAGGTCTGCGTGTATAGACACAGATCCGTTCTCCGGCTCAGGCCCAATGGGCAGGTCCCACGCAGGTGCCCAGCGTCCTACACACCACACGTACCTCTCTGGCATTTATGGGGCACGAGCTTCTGTGACTTTTACAGAGATGAGGTGACACACTGGTCTGCCACAGATGCTTTTCCCAAGGTCAGGTCAAAACATTACTTCCCTTTTAATGAATGAGTTTATAAAGACACTGTGAGTGGGGACACGGAGGCTCTTCTCAGGATGTTGTGACACTGCTTTCACACAGGCCAGGGAAAGGCCCAAAGGGAGACAGGGGCGCGCAGCCCATGGTGTCTCGCGTTTACCCAGGGCCTGTTAGGAGCCTGGTGGTGGTGGAGTGTCAGAAACAAAGCCGTGGACAAGACAGCGTGCACGCTGCCATCTTTGCAGGTACACATTCCGTGGAGGTGGGAGACAGTGCCACAAACCAATATGCAAATGGGGTTCATGGAGGTGGGCATGGGGCGGTGGTGACAAGGGGCAGGGCAGTGACAGGAGGATTCAGTGTGGGGTGAGTGAGCTGACATCTGCATCATGGACACAACACACGAGGCCGGGAGCCCATCTGGGGGAATGAGGTTCCCAGCAGAAGAAAGGTCAAGTGCAACGTCTTTGAGGAGGCGAACAAGCTCGGTGTGTCTGAGGGGCAGGGAGGGGCCCGAGGGGGTGACGAGTTTAACACGTGGAGGTCAGCAGGGCGAGTCCTGCCGGCCGCGCCGGGGAGTCTGGGTTTTATCCTGGTCGCAGTAGGAAGTCGTAGGAGGACTTTAACACGAGAGTGGTGTTAAGGTCATTCTTGCTACCGTGAGTGGGAGGGGCTGAAGGGGACCCACAGGGGACAGGGAGACCAGTGAGGAGGCCGGGGGCGGAGCCGACCAGCAGGGCCGGCATGAGGGGACAGTCTCCAGCACAGTGGACGGGCTCTTGCTGAGGGGTTGAGAGTGAAGGCCAAGAGGCGCTGAGGCAGACCAGTGACTCTGACCCCCGCAGTCCTCACCAAAGACTTTGAGGTGAATGGACGCATCCTGCTCTCCGGCCTTGTTCTCGGCGATGCAGACGTACTCAGCCTCGTCGTTCTTGTCTACCTGCCTGATGGTCAGCTCCGAGCTGTCGTCGCTGAACAGGTACTTGTCGCCTTCCTCGTTCTCTATCTGCTCTCCGTCCCTACAGAGGGAGAAACGCCCAGCACCACGGTTGTGACCACACAGGTAAGATGAAGCTTTTTGTGAATTAGTTTCCATGAATGCAGTCTCTGCCCGTGGGAAAGGCTGTCTTCACAGACAGTTAAGACGCCAACTACAGGGTCCGGCAGAAGTAACGCCCGGACTTAAGATTTTTATCACAAAATCATAACCATACATGCTTATGAGTTTGCAGTAACGCCCCATTTTTAACGAGCTGGCATCTATACCGGATCTTCTATTACAAACTCCTAGGCATATAGGGTTACTTCTGCCGGACACTGTACATTTCTATTCGCACCTCTGAGTCCTCCACCCACTGGCATTCCCAAAGGGCCGTCAAGGCTACGCCCTTGGCCCCACCAACAGAGGAAGGAATCCGACACCCAAGGCAGGAGAGCAGGCAGAGAGTCCATTCTGCAGTGAGGTTTGACGTACTCCCAAGCAGTCCGTGCCTGTTCCATGGCAACGCCCTACCCTGTCCCCTTCCCTGCTAGACCCCAATCAAAGGCCTGAGCCCATGTCTTACTTTGTCCAGCTCATGGTGGGCTCCGGGAAGCCTTCGGCGTCACACACCAGGGTGACAGACTGGCTGAGGTTGGCGGTGGCGTTCACTATGCTCTGCCTGGCCTGGACGGTGGGCGGCACTGAAGGAGACAAGGACTGTCAGGGGCGGTGGTGAGAACTTGGGAGAAGCCGCGGCCTGGAGAGGCAGGTGCGTCAGGTCCGAGGGCTACAGCATGCGGCGTGGGGGGTGTCAAGAGTCGCGGGCCGTGCAGAGTAAGTGTAAGGGAGCTGACGACACAATTACTGTAAACTGACTAAACCATTCACCCGCCAACACGCATTAGTGTTTTACAATAATCTATAATATTGCTTTTCAATAATAAAGCTTCAGAAGCTATATTAATACCTTTTATTCATTTAAAAATGGTACTCGGTTTATAGTAGCTCTTTATGGTTCTCTATTGTCTCAACCAATGCATGCTCAGCTTCAGATGCCACGGCCGGTGGCAATCGGTGCTCCAAAGGCTGAAAACTCCCGCTCCCTGGGGTGAAACGGTTAATGCCGATTTGAAATGCACCAGCTCGGCAAAGAGTGACATTTCTCTGGGACTGTCACAAACAGCTTGGTGCACAAACTGTCTTACCAAAGGAATGAGAGGGGGAGAGTTTGGCAAAAAGATACATAGCAATCGCCAAAACAATTGAACCATGATTTACTGATTTTCTCAGTACTGACATTATAATTTCCCGTAAACATCTTGTAAATGTCAGATCGATTCCATGGGTTGCTTATTTACCTCCACAAATTAAGATTAGTAAGCCCGTGGACTGCGATCCCGACTATCCCAAGGCCTGAGTCGATGACTGTGTTGTCTTTGAACATTGAACAGGGGGCAGGGGGCTAACGTCACAATTATGGTAATATCAAAGACGACGAAGGATGAAAAAGAATTTATTAGTAAGCATGAGGAAAGTTTCTAATGTTGCAAGACAATGAAAGACATTCAAAACCTGCATGACAAGTCTCCATAGTTGAGGTTGACCCCAAAGGTGAGTATATTAACAATACCGTGAACAGAACCAAGCCAGAGGCTAGAAGGGGTGGGGTGGAGGGTTTAGCTGAGCTAGACAAGTTAGTCAGGCCAGGGTATAATTTATAGAACAAAGAGGAAGTTAAAGAGCTGGATTTGGGGGGACCAAGGTCATAGCAATGAAGAGGGCAGGAAGACGGATCACCTCACCGTTCACAATGACGTGGATGTCCTTGAAGTTGATCTCCCCCCGCGCCAGAATCCTGCCCTCACAGCGGTAAGTGCCCTCATCTGTTTTCTTGATGCCTCGGATCTGCAGGTAGTTGTTGGACAGGACTATGAATCGGACTAGAAGAGACAAGAAAGGGGTTCACCCAAGGATCAGTTAGAGAACTCAGATCTGTAGGCGGGGCACGAGCCTTTCCTGCTCCCTAGGTTCAGTGCTCTATGCGGGGGGGCTTGAAGCGGACAGCAGGAAACGTGTCCCTGGCTCTCACACAGAGCCAAGGGCAAAAGTCTACTGGAGATTTGTCTTTTTTCTTTGGAAAGTCAAGGGCCTGCATGTCCAAGCTGCAGACACACACACCTTCAGGACCTGGACATGGCAATGTGGTTCAGGGACACCGGGCTCCGACTTTGGGTTGCAATGTCTCAGAGGCTGACAGAGGCAGAAGCCCGAGGGGACTCGGGGTCCAAGGGGAAAAGGCAGCTGCCAGGGAAGTCAGGTCTCACCATCTTTCTTCAGGATGACGTCACGGCCTTTGTGTTTCCAGATGATGGTTGGCGGGAGGGAGCTGACCACATCGCACACGATCACAGCATCCTCGCCCTCCCTGAACTCCTGCGGGGTTGGCGCGTTCTTGAACATGAGCTTCTCTGGGAAATGAGCAGGAGAAGAGTGAGGGGACACAGCTGGCCCTCCCACACAGGTCCCTTTCCACTGGAGCTGTCCTGCCTGGATTTGGGGTGCAGGCAACTCTCAATCCCTGTGCACAGTGGTTCCCCCCGCCCCCTAGCACTTGACCAAAGACGCCAGGTGGAGCGGCTGGCACAAGCAGGAGACTGTGGCATCGAAGTCTGGCAATCAACATCTCTTCACTGAGTGCCAAACTGATCACACTTGGTTGAGAAAAGGGGCTGAGGACAGAAAGGAGCATCTTTACCGAGGCTCCCTTGCCATGTGGGACAGTGCCACCAAGACACAACGCACAGGGAGAAAGAACCAGCAGAATTCCTATTCTACAACAAAGAGTGGGAGTCGCCAGTCCTTTCTGCATGCCCCCCTCTGTCTGGCACCCCAACCCCAATGTTCCTGCAGCAGAGAGAATTGTGGAGAATAGTACAGAAGAGGAGGAGGCTTAATGGCAACAGATACGGTGGCAATCCATACTGTTCCCTGAGATGTCACCCACCATGCCACTGGCTGACGGGCTAGATGCATGATAACAAAGCAGTGACATGCCCCTCCAGACCAGGTTTTAGTGGCAGTGGGACTTGCCTCCTCTGAGTGGCACAGAGTGTCCCCTCCCCCCCCACACACTCCACCGAGTCTCTGGACTCCATTGTCAGCAGGGGAGTAAAAGGAGAAATGTGGATGGTCCAGCCATCAGTTAACACTGGGGGAAGGGACAGGGGCACCCCAATAGACCTCTGGGAACTATGCAATTTGAATTTAGAGACTGGAGGCCGGTGGGTGGTGGCTGTGACCAGCAGGAACCAGTTGTGAGTTCTGAGTTGGCCAAGGATGGTTTAAGAGCATATGGGTGCTCTCAGCTCCATTCAGGAAAGACTGAGGGTGAGGAGAGTGGGGCAGAGGCCGGTCAGGGCCGCGGCTGGTCCATTCTGTCTGCTGTCCATGTGCCGCCCGGGCCAAAGGAGAGGACAGGGACTGAGGAGGAGGAGGAGGAGGAGGAGGAGGAGGAGGAGGAGGCGGCTCTTACGGAAGATCTTCACGTTGACCGTGGCCTCTGACTCACTGCCGTCCTCGCCAGTGACCACGCACTTGTAAATACCAGCATCGTCGATGTTGGCGTTGTAGATGGTGAGTGTGGAGGAGGAGTCGTCGTTCCACACCACTGAGATCCGCTGCTGGTTCGGGGTGAGCTTTTCTCCGTTGGGGGAGAACCAGGAGATGTCTTTATCTTTGGCATCGCCGGCCACTGAAGGGCAAGAGATTACTTTCAAACCACAGATGTGGGAAAGACAAAGATCCCTCCAGGGTGACAGTGGGTACTCAGTAAGAGCTCCTGAACAAGAGGTCATCAGGCTTAATGACCAGGAAAGAGTGAGCACGTATGTGAGAATGTCACTCTGGCTCCCGTGTTGAATCGGCACATGCATGACACCACTTGTGGTATTTGGGAAGAGCTCAACAACCCCTTGAGCCACTGTTTCTCACAGTGGCCCTGTCCTTAGTGAGGGGAGATAAGAGCTATTTGCTGAGGACCTACTGTGTGCTAGGAGCTTACAGCCTAGCCTCACAGAATGGGGGTGGGGACAGGAGTTAGTATATCCAGCACCTGAGTTCAAACACCTCGCTGGTGTGAGCCAACTGGTCAGCTTGTTTTCACGGGGCTTGGATTACAGGCTCCTGAGCAGGAGACGGGACACGGGCTAGTCTCAGCGTGCAGACGCCAGGCACGGCTATTCCAGCATCTGCCTGCACAAACCGGCACCACTGCCGTGTCGGCACCCGCGGCCTCAGACAGGCAACTCCACCTCCTTAAACGCCGGGAGGCAGACAAGGTCGTGCAGGTGCCCTTTCCCCAGGCACCTCGGAGGGGCATGTGCCGCTGCTCAGCGGTGCCAGGCGCTGAGCTGGCACAGGGCTCTCTCCGCGCGGCGCGGCGCCCAGGCCCACGCCTCCAGGCCCCGGACGCGTGCGTTCTATGGACATGAAGCCGTCCCCCTCTCAGGACCCATCGTGCGTTTTCGTATGTGTCGCTATTTGCAAGGTGCATGCTGGGCGCTGCGGCTGCCTCTCCAGATCACGGAAGATGCCGTAATGAAGGCAGAGCTGGAGTGGGCACACCTGGCGGCCAGGAGCCACCCGCCCCACGCCAATCACGATGGCGCTTCAAGGCCCCCACCTGCTGAAAGCTGCTCCCTAAGTGCGACAGTTTACACTTAGCTGGGCTCCCAAGCCCCGACAGGTCCCACACTGAGAATCCAAGGCCTAATTGGGAGCCCTGTCCTGCTCGGCACGGAATTATCTGAGCTGTGGGAATGGGGCATGATTTCTAAGTAGAAATCAAGGACACCAGGTCTGACAACTCCCAGAGCTCCGGTGGGGGCAAGGGGACCGAATATTGGTGTTCACAAGAGACCTGGAAACCCAGCACACATGGGCTCACCCCAAAAGAGACGCCAGGCCTCAGTTTCCTTGCAGGTGAGTTTTAGAACTTGGACCTTCCCACTCTGGGGGATTCTGAGAAGTCGGCCTTACACTGACCCACTGAAGCACATTTCTGTGCTCCGCGGTCATTTCCAGAACTCTGGACGTGTACGGAGGAGGGGGCCGGCATGGGTCACTACTCTGGGGGTTCTGCTGACTTTCTGAAGGAAATCCCTAGACTTCCTTGATCACCAAGCAGAAGTCCAGATGACAGGCTTCACGGGTGAGGGCAGCCCCTTGGGATGGGGCCTGCAGGCTTCCCTGGCTCTCAAATCGCACTCCTGACCCTGCAGCAAAGCAACGCCAAGAATTCTGGGTGCAGCGCAGTCAGCCTGGGGCGCACGCCGCCCGCTGGCTACACTGTGCAGGTGGTGACCTGAAATGGAGTGGGGCCCGGGGCACTTGCCTTGGCACAAGAAGAACTTGGACTCCCCAACGCTGATCTCCCCTTGACTGGGAACAATATCCACCTGCAGAGAAACTGAAAAAGACAAAAGTCCAGTTTAAACACACGTCGAGGTTTTTGAGAACAAAACCCAGAGCTTTCATTCAGAATCGGGGTCTCCCCGCTCACTGTAAGAAAGAGTGAAGGGGGGGCAGTTGTTGGGTTGTAAGAACTTGTCACCATGAAAGTGTCCACGGGTCCTCCTGCCCGAGCTGGGAGCGGCCGCGGTCCAGCCCACCCCCCGTGGAACCGGAGCGCAGGGTCCCCTGGGAGATTTGGGGGGGCGCTCCGCACTAAACATTCCTGACCCTCCAAGAAGGCCAGGGTGCTGCTCCCATCAGCAACCCGTCTGAAAGGCACAGAAATGAGTGGCCCAACCGGGTCCTTTTGGGGGATCAGCATGCAGTGTCCCCACTGCTGTGATCAGAGGCAAGCCTGCCCCTCCGGGCATCTGCGTAAGGGTCTCCTGGTGATCTGGCGTGCAGCCACCAGAGAGGAGGATTCGACATGACGGTCCCAGTGGATCTGGAAGCAGGGGCTTCTGGATGCGCGCCTTCCCTCGTGACGGTGGGACCAATGCACCTCTCTCCATACAGGAGCCGCCTCAAACGTCATCACCCCAATCGGTCAGACATTCTGCGAGGCTGCGGTCAGGGCCCTGCGGGTGCCCCAGGTCCCCCGGCTACTTGCATTGGATTTTAATGGCACATTCGCATGCCCTGTGGCTCCACTCCACCAGTGGGACAGACGGCCCTGCCCTGGCTCCCAGAGATCCCTGCGCTCATTCACCCTTGCTTATCAGGGCGGCGCAGATGCCCGTCCCCTGTGAAAATACAGTGTTTAGGGCGGAAGAAGACCTGCGTTTGTTCACTCGGATGCAACTCCCTCCCGCCGCTCCACCTCCTAGGGAGAGGAGGGCTGGAAGCTAGCGGACGGTGGGCTCGGTGCAGGACGCGTCGTCCAGCCGCCGTGAAGGCGGGGCCGGCACCGGACAGCCGGTCATGGACCCGGAGACCTTCCTCGGAACGGCCATTTTCCCGTCCCAGCAGAACAGAGGGAATGCAGGTTGCCATGGTGACGGACCTGCCTGCAGAGCTGCCAGGTCTCCGTCTGCACCCGGTTCAAGGAAGGGACCACAGGAGAAGAGGGGGACCAAAGGGCCTGTGTGGGAGGCCGAGAGGGAGGAGATTGGGGGTGCCTCCGCTACTGGGGGAACAGCCGTCCTAACCATCCTACCACCAGGCAAAGCAGACCATAAACACCCAGCCGAGGCTGCGGAGAGACCGGAATGGAAAAGGGGAGAGCTGGGGTGGGAAGCGGCGCAGGATACAGGCGGGGAGAGGATGCTGAGCGCCCCAGTGAGAAAAGGGGGGACTCAGAGACTTCCGTGCGCTGCGGAGCGAGACCACAGTCCTCACGGGGTGGCTGGTCTGTCCCTGCCTCGCCCGCCTGCTGATGACTCATCTGAGGCCCAGGCCTGCCTTCTGCCCGAGTGTGATGCCAAGTCTCGGGGTACCTGCCCTGTGTGTCGCCCCCAGCCCGCACGGCTGCCCCAACGGCACCGATGTGACCACTGTGGCTGGTTTTCCCATCACGTCCCTCCTGACCGAGTCAGGTGCTGCTCAACGCTACACGGAGGGAGCCGGAAGCCGTCTCAGCCATCACCGTGTCACACCTCGTTTTCTGGGTGAGCCAAGGAAGTGAAGTGACATCCCTAAGGTCACTTCTCGTTAGGGCCACCTGACATCCAGGTACATGTCCTCCCCTTTATGTGCTGCTGCCTCTGCGGGAGCAGCACGCCATGTTTCCTTTCAGTGTGCCAGAGCGTCTGGCCCTTCGACTCACCGGGCCCTGACAGATCAGGGCTGGGCTGGGAGGCCCCGCAGTCTTCTGGGGAGCCTGGGACCTTACACAGAGGGCGACAGGCCAGTCTCGTCCATCTGAAGGCCATCGGGACCTTTCCTGTCCCTTTCTGTGGCACACATGCCAAGGAACGGGGGCCTGCGGAGCCAGAAGCTGTCACCTTTCCGGGCTTTACTGGGGCATCCGTAGCGATCGCGAGGCAGGTCCCTGCCTATGGACTTCGCGGGCCCATACGCGGGCGGTACTGGCCAGCTTCGGCGTGTGGCGCCTGCTGCTTTCCCAGGGCCTCACTGTGTGGACAAGGACGTTCTGATTCCGAGCTAAGAAGTGGCCTTCATTTTCTCAGCTCTTCTCAAACAGAGCTGGACTCCCGAGGGGCAGGAGAACCCTGCGAGGCTGAGGGGTTCCCACCCCCAGCTGCGCCCAGGACCCCCGAGCTTGCGGGGAAAAATGAGGAACCAAGATTTCAAAGGAATTCCCCCCCCCACCCAGGCCCCATTTATTGCCACAGGCCTTTTCTGAAGAAGGAATCTCCCCGGAGCATCCCGACCTCTTGCGCTCACGGAGAAGAGGGTGCAGTGCCTCCTTCAGGCGGCAGAGGCAGAGCTGGGCCGAGGAAGCCCCGCCCCGCTGCAGATCAGGGCTGCAGGCGTGCGCTGGGGCTCTGGGGCTGCTTCCCCATCCCCGACGTCAGACCTGGAGCTGTCAGGTTCCGTCCCGGTAAATGCGACTCCTGCTCCTCCCCTCTACTTCTCGGCACCCTTCTCCTTCGGACTCCACTGGTCCTTTCCTTGTTGCCAGTAAAGCTGCTTACCTGGACCTGCACTTTCTGCAGCTGCGTGTGTGAGATTTGCTAACCAGGCCTCCCCGCCTTACACCCTGAAGGGAGCGCATGCAAAAGCGTTTCTCCCCGGAAAAGATCTCATCTCCCGCTTTGCATAAACACTGCATTGTATCTACTGCATCTTAGACGCATCTAAGGATACACCTTCTAAAGACAGGCATCTGGGGGTGGCGTTGGGGACGTGGGGACAGGGCCCAGAACCTCCCCCCGCTCTGCCTTCCGCGTTGAGTCCCTCAGTGAGGACTCCGTCTCCAGAGCCCCTTGCGGCCACTCCACATTGCCTGGTTTACACACAACACTTCATGGGTGATGTGCACAGTCATTCTGAGATACAGAAAGGCCAATATGATCTCCAGAGGAGGAAAAAAGAAAATTAAAGCTCAGAGAAAGGAGTTAACTTGCCCAGGGTAACTCAGCTAAGGAGCAGTGAAGTCAAGATGAAGGTCACTTAATTCTAAGGTGTCGGGTCTCCTCCTAAACTCCACAAGCACCGCCGACCTTCCAGCAGGCATGCTATTACCGGCTAGTTACCGTTGCTTCTCTTTGCAAATCACGGGCTAGAAAGAGCAGAACGTACAGGCATCTCACAATCGAGTTGCTACCGTCACCTGTACCCTGTGTAACCGTAATCGGCCTCTTTGCTCGCAGGTAATAGCACTATAACCCCCAGTTCACGGGTGGGGAAGTGGAGGCTCCGAGCCAAAACTAATGGTCATGGTGGAGCCCAGGTTCAAACCCAGGCTGAATGGCAACCAGCGGCCCAGCCACTTCCCCCACAATGTCTTATCCCTTGTGAACAGAAAAAAGGTTCTCTTGAGAATAAATGGATTCCCTTTTCCTTGTCTCATTTAAAAAGTAAAATAACCCTGTGGGAGACTTACATGTCTACAACTCTGTTTACTGTTGAAATGTCTTTTTAAAAAGCAGATGCTATCTTCTGAAAGCCACGCCCACTTGTTTATTAGCAAACGGCTTTGGGTGTCGAGAGAAGTTTTGGGAGCTCCCAACTCCCTGGCACAAGCAGGCTAGGCTGTCTGAGGAGCTGAAGGAAAGGGAATTAAAAGTTCGGTTCCTGAAAGACGCCAGAACGGGTGGGGGCCTTTTGAGGGCAAAACAACAGAGAAAAATGGTCTGACTTCAAAACGGAGTGCGGAGGCTTCTCGTGCGGCCGCAGCTTCTCGCTGCAGATTCGTTCCCCGGTGTTCTTTTTAGATTTGCGTGCGCTAGAGGAGCGGGGAGCCCCAGGCCTCTCTCATGGCTCCCTGAATGGACTTGGTGGTTAAACGATGACGGAGACATTGGTTTCTGAGGAGGACAGAGGTATGCAGCCGGCCCGGGCCAACACAGGCACACCTGAGCCTGAGCAGGACGCCCTGGTCACCGGTTTAAGAGACGGATGAAGTACAGAGGATGAATCTGATCCGTGACTAGGCATCACATGAAGGAATTTTCTAGGGAGTTTTGAAAAAGGCATCCAAGTGTCACTTTGCCTTCATTCTGTTAGCTGTTGTTCTAGACATGAGCCTTGAATGTCACTGTACTTAAGCACTTTAATGGACAGTTGCTTTCAAAGTGTAACGGAGTGTTCAAGCCGCTTTCCTTTCATACACCTGTGGGAAACCCCCATGTCTGAACCAGGGGTGTGCTGAGGGGCCCCACTTGCCTGCAACAGTTTGCTCTCACGCCTAGCAAAATCCTCGAGGGAGAATAAAGGGCAATGTCTCTGCTAAAGCAACCAGACCCTCATGGCATTGTGGCTGCTGAGGGGCTCGGGCCCCGGGCTCCACGAGTTTGAATCTCAGCTCTGCCAGGGGCTGGCTGCGTAGCCTTGGCCAAGTTATGTGACCTCTTGGTGCTTCTGTTTTCTTATCTGTAAAATGAGCAAAAGAGAGAACCCTCTCTGGTATGGGGCTGTGGGAAAGATTAAATGAATCAACATATGTAAAGCCACTTAGAATAGTGTCTGGCACCTAATGAACATTTTCTACTTGTGTATTATTATTCTTAATAAACCTATACCTATAACCCTTCTCAAAGAAATCACTTGGTCCCTACTTGTAAGGGAAGTCATGTTTCCCTTCAAGGTTTAAAATAAAGTAGCCTTCTCCAATGACCCAATTGCTGCTCAGGTGGCCTGGTTCTACTCTTCACTAATTTATGCACCTGCCAGTCAGAACTTTGTTGGTATAAAAGAGGACTGAATTCCATCACAGTAAAAAATAAAAACAGTAATGCAGGCCCTCTAGGCAAGTCACTCCCCCTTGGCCTCAGTTTTCTTGTTTGTAGAATGGGGATGATCATAAAACCAAATTCATGTGGCTGGACTGCTGTGGGAATTAAATTGTCGGGAAAGAGTCATGGTTAAGAAGCCACGATCTGGAGTCAGACAGGCCTGGGCCCAAATTCTGGCTGTGCCCCTTCGTACCTCTGAGTTCTCAGGAGGATCTCAGAGCCTGTTTTCCACATCTGTGAATGAACACACCAACCCTACTGATCTCATGGGGATGCTGAGGTGATTTAGTAAGGTAATGCACACAAGGTCAGGCAAATGACAGGACCTACAAGATAGTATTTTAACACACACACACACCACACTCCCCAAAAATGCTTAGAATGAGAATGAGACAGCAGAAACCTCTTGTAGACTACTGGAATCAACCTGTCCAAAATTCATGCTGGGGTGTGTGATCGTTACAAGTAGCAGTTGGACAGGGGTAAATGTATCTCATTTTGGGAGAAAAAAATCCAAACGAACTGTTAGGGATGACAGAGGAGCGTCATCTATACTGGACACGTGAGCCCTACAAGTCTGGCTTGAGTGACTGCTGACAGCATCTGGGTAGAAGAAGAAAACAAGGTAGACTGTTTTACATTCAAGTATTAACCCGGAAGTTAGATGTCATTTCAAGGGAGCTATAAAGCACGCGTTCTTACAGATTTTGGGCTTCAGGTTCTGTATGAGAGCATCATAATGGCAGAACCTAACACTCAAATTGCCAGTGGAAGCATCCTCACTACTTAAAGTTGGATCACAGCAGCAAATAGAATCACCTAGAAGTCGTCCTTAGGGCTGCCAGTCCTATGGCCAGTCTTGTTAGGGCCCCATTGACGTAAACACGGAGAATTCTAATTCCCATCTACACATAAGCACCCAGAAGAGATCTAGCTAGGGTTGCCAAGCCATCTGAGGTTAAGTTTATAACCAAACCCTTGGGGAACCCTCTGTGGGACATCCCCACGTGACCCAGGACCCCTGGCTTCCCCCAATATGTGGGCCACCCCAGAGAAGGAAGGAAGCCCTCAAGAAGCTATGGTCGTTCCTGCTGGAGAACGCAGAGCTCAGGACGAGGAGGAAGGGACGAGGGCTCTCCAGGGTGGTGATGGGTGGTCCATTCATTATGCCACCAGTCAGCAGAGCCGAGAGCGTCCTGCGTGGAGAAGCCATACAGACAAGCTGCAGACATTTCTAAACCAGACCCGCTCTAAAGGGATGTGGGGCTCACAGACCAAGCGGGTTTTGGAAGTCTGCCATGTGAACAGAGCCACCCAAACTGGGCAACGTTCCATTACAAAAGCGATTTGCTAAGTGGTCGTGGTGAAAATTCTCCTTAATCTTCTCAAAACCCATGACTCTTCCCAATGGAGTGATGGAGGGGGTGGTGGTATGGAGCAGGTGACCATGGCTTCAGATGCCTCAGCTCTCTATGCCATGTGATATTATAATTGGTATTATAATAATACATAAGGAAGAACAAGTATTGAGCATCACTGCACATGAGGCCTAGGCGATGAATCTGATGGGTCCCATTACCCCACATACGAGTATTTTACCCCACAGAATTCTGGGAGCCAAGCAACAGAAACCATCACCGGAAGCAGAAAGCTCTATTTCTCAGCATAATAAATTGTACGAGCTGCTGGGAATCGGGAATGCTCGGGCTCTGTCCCCTGGGGCTGGCTTCCCATCAGAACACAGCAGACAACGGCCTCAGCTCTCTTGGCCTCCTGAGTTCCCTGGGTCAAGTCCGAGTTTCATTAGGTCTGATCAGATGGTTTCGTTTTATAGAAAGTCAGCGGGATCAAACCATGGTTGTTGTCCCCACAAAAACCACCAAGAACCTAGAAGACTTGACTACTGTCACATCACACGGTGTGTGACTGGGCAACAAGATCTACAGGTTGCTTTAATCCACTCAGAAGTCTTAGATCTGTGCGGTTTCCCAGACCCTCACCCCCATCACCAAGCAAGTACACAGCTCTCACTGGGAGCCCTCCGGAGCCCCTTCCATGGGGGGTCAGAAGAAATGACCCAAAAGGCTACTGAGCAAGGCCATGGCCCAGACAAGGCCCACACCACACCCACCGGCCAGACTCGGGTGAAAAAGAGCTTGTTTGTTCGTCTGCCTGTTTGAGGGTCATAAAGAAAGGAGCTGCACTGATGAATACAGTGTATTATTTTCCTCCCAAAGCAGAAGAAAGTCAGGTATCTCCATAGAGTATCAAAAGGGCCGCATTTCTGGCCAGGAACGAAGTCCATTAGCCCCGTCTCACACAGTCCCCACCAGGAGCACACAGCTCGGGCATGAGCGTGGGACAGCAGGCCACAAACACGGTCTAGTTAGATGATTACGCCTCGGTCTTCTGCTCCATTGGATTCGCAGCCAGGATTGTAGCGCCATCATTAACGAAGAAGGTTGGAGCTGGAAAGGACCTCACACGTGGTCTCCAACCCCTTCACAGTCCAGGTAGGAAAGGCCAGGAGCAGAAGCCTAGGGGCCCTGTGGCCAAGTTCAAGAGCCACGGGGTTGGCCCCACGTGCTGTCCCCCAGCCTGAGGCCTCTTCTTGCTTCTGTGCCTCGTTTTCCTGGTGTGTCTTCAGTAGCTGTATCACCAACTGTTTTCTTTCACCTGGTTTGCCCGAGTCTCACCTCTGTCCCAAAAGAGGTGAGACAGATGGCAGGTACTCTACTGGTTTGGATCCAGCCTGTTTAAAGTGTCCAGTACTTCCACTACCAGGGCCAATTTTTAACAGCAGCTCAGGTCCCCTGCTTCCCTCCCAGACTGCCTGTCCTTCCTGTCGCTTCCCCAGTGGCAGGCCAGCATGTTGCACGAAGCCGAATTATGAAATGCAGGGCAAGGACGCAAATAGAGATTTGGAAGTCAGCTAAGGTTCCCAGATAAACAACGTAAAAGCTGTCAACCCGCCGTAGTCACCGAACTTTCTTAGTAAATGACTGTGTACTATCTGATTGCTTCCAGAATGCCCCGGCAATGTCTTCTTGGGTCTGCTCCCCTGAAAGCCTGCCCTGACAAAATGACTCATCGAACTTCCTTTCTTCCAACCATGAAAAGGTACTGACACGAGGCAAACCACTCTCCTCCCTCCCATCAGCTTCTGCCGATGTAGCAAGAAGCTGGAATTACATCCTTCCATATTTGTCCAGCTGTTGTTTGCAGATGTTGTATTCTTTCCACACAGAAAATAGGGGTGTAGAGAATGCTAGCATGCAACTTCATCCTGAGAATTTTAGATCCTGCCCGTCTTTCAAACATGTCCTTATGTGTTCGTAGCTTTGAGCACATCTGGGCTATTGAAGACACAAAGGCTTATCATCTCTCAAACAACCAGGGCAAACAAAGAATTGTTAAATTTGGTTTCTGTCAAGTTGAAAATTCACTCTCAAACAAAGAAATATATATATGTATTAATTATTACGTGCGTGATGACTTAACTAAGCATTTCATTTAATTCATGTGGTCCTCATAACAAGCCTATTAGAGAGGTACTGTGATCATCCCGCTTGACAGGTGAAGAATGGGGGACTGGGAGATTCTGTAACCGGCCCGAGGTCACAGCTATTAAGCAGTTGAGCCACGATGTGAAGACAGTAGATGTGGCTCCGTGGTCCTTGATCTAAGTGTGCATTACTTAGAGTTGGTCTCAATTATAGTCAACTTGCATGGACAGGGGGTGGACTTTGTGCTGGATAAACTGGGAGACAAGCAGGTAAGTAGAGAAAGACACTGGGTACTCGGGGTACACTAATTCAAACCAGGGGATGGAGTCAGGTCCCAGGTCACATACCTCTTCTTATGTCACCCCATTTTTATCCCTGAACTCCCCTCTCCCCCTCTCCTCACCACCGATGGGCTGGCTTCCGTGCCTCCCTGCAGCCCCTCTCTGCTGCCACCAGTGCTCAGCATTGGCAGTGGCCACCAGGAGGGATTAGGCTAGAGCAGCGATCCCCAATCTTTTTGGCACTAGGGACCGGTTCTGTGGAAGACAATTGCTCCATGGACCGGGGTGGGGGATGGTTTTGGGATGATTTAAGTGCATTACTTTCATTGTGCACTTTATTTCTATGATTATTATCACATTATAGTATATAAGGACATAATTATACAACTCACTTGCCACTATAAAGCCTGCCACCAGCTGCAGCTTAATTGTCACTTGCCACTCTCTGATAGGGTTTTGATGAGTCTGCGGGCAATTGATTGACTTTGGTCTCTGTGCGGTCAGAGCTCTCCGCTGATGCTCATCTGTACGTGCAGCCGCTCCCCAGCGCTCGCATCACCGCCTCAGCCCCACCTCAGACCACCAGGCACTAGATTCTCATAAGGAGTGCAGCCTAGATCTCTCGCACGCGCAGTTCACGGTAGGGTTCGTGCTCCTATGAGAACCTAATGCCGCCCATCTGACAGGAGGCGGAGCTCAGGTGGTGATGCCAGCGATGGGGAGTGGTTGT